>JBBPDI010066971.1:0-18549 GCA_037974545.1 Cucumis variabilis
TGTTAGTTTATTGGATTTGGGTTATTAAGACAAAACTAATAATTTAATCAATAACAATTATTACAATAATAACACTTGATTAATAATGGTCAATGGATTATATTTACAATCTACGAGTTTTAGGACATAAATCCCAACATCTAGTCCTCCACACGAAGCAATTTGTTGAGAACCAACATGATTCTCATTGGTCAACTTCATCAGAACTTGAAAACAAATGATAGAATGTGATGAGAAAAATTAACACAAAATAACTATAGAACATCATTCAAATCTTGGTTTAGAAAATCTATCATAGATTTAAGATTAAGGCGAATCATACTCCTCGAAGGAAAAATCATAGTTCATATGTGTTGTCAATATATATTGATCACTTAGCAAAAAGTAATCAATAAAAAGCAAATAGATTTTATTATTGGGATACAAACAAAAGGTAGGAATATTAATAAATCTTGTTAGAAGTAGGAAGACAGTCAGCTACTAGACCACATCCCTCGTCTTTATTAAAGGATGTCAAGCTTGAAGTTTCATTGAAGGAATGGCTTTCGTTGAGGCTTGAATATGGGTCAATGGCTTTCGTTCTTATTTCTTTTTTATTTTCCCTTCCTTTTATGATATCGTGTCCCAACATCCCCAAAATACTACAAAACTTGAGCAAATGCATCTAAACAAATAAGTTCCTATTATATCATTAATATGCATCTTCAAAATGAATAGGAAAGTAAAAAAAAGAAAAGAAAATAAGGGATTATTGTCAAAAATTGCAGTTCAAGTTACAAAATTGTCTCTCCTAGCATTTCCTTTCCATTGTTCAATGGATTGAGACCGAGGCTTTAGATTTAATTCTGGACGTTGAATTCCATCCTTCCCACTTTCAGAGCCAGCTAAACTAGGTTTCACATAATTTGAATTTCCATACATTTCATTCACATTGTGAGTAGAAACAACACTGAGAATCATCTGGCATTCAAATATTCAACAATATAACAAGGATCAATAGTTAATTGTAAAATCTAAGGGAAGGTGTACAAAATCACATATGAATTGTTCATACCTAGGTATGATCAACTGTATTGGTTCTGAACTAGCCAATGGCTTTGTTCTTGGAAGTAATTTCAACTTTGGGCGTTTTGATACTAATAAACTCATAGGATGATGCAAATTAGATCCACGTCCACCAAACATTTGATTAGGATTAGAATGTTTAACTACAACAACGTCCACTTTAGAAGATCTCTCTTTTACAGGATGATACTTAGGGACTAGGATCATTGTGTGTAACAGAAGCAAGAAATGGAGTTTTGTCATCAAAATATCTGGTTACAGTGATGAATGAGGCCTAGACCGATGGTTCGACCTGTTCATTAGGTTCCCCCACGATGTAGGATGATCAGAACTAGTTTGATCCGAAGGTCTAACCGTTCTTCAAAAAAGATAAAAAGAAAACAATAAAATTAGCCATATTACAATAGCAAATCTAGTTTGAAATCAATAACTGGAATCCAGTCCTGATATATAGAGTGTATATAAGAATAAAAAAGATGATTATAGTAAAAAAAATAATAATAATAAGGGAGAGACATATAGGCTAGGAGCAGAGGGAAGTGAAAGATCAGTAGGGATAAAACCGCCATGGAAGTTCCTTGAGGATCATAGTATTACCAGTGAGTTTCTTCTTTGACATGGCTGGAAATCCAATGTGAACTCTAATAATTAGTGGTAAAAATTGTTGAATTGAAAAAAAGAAAATAAATATATGAAGGAGGAAAAGGAGGAAGAGAAGGCCCGCAACAAAATCTATCAACTGACAATTGAAGGTGGTGGAGCACGAATGAGGAGAGTAACGGGGAAGACGAACATAGACAATGGAGAGGTGGTCGTTTGGTGAGGGGAGAAAATAGGAGAAGGAAAAAATTGAGGAAAAACTTAGGGTTTTTTTAGAAAAGAAAATTTGGGGAAAAACTTAGGTGTTTTTTAGAAATGGGGGGAAAGGGAAATTTGGGAAAATCATAAGAGGGGATTTTTTTTAAATAAAATGATGAAAATATATATTAGTTGACATTTAAAAAATGTCAAGTAATTACCACTAATCTTGACGCTTTTAACCTTCAAGTATTTAAAATAAAAAAATATTTTTCATTAATTTTTATTTTTGACATTTTTTACATTACTTGACAGTTTTTATTAGAAGCGTTAAGTATTTCATAACTAAAGGCATCAAATATTGTCATTTTGGAGTAGTGCATAATTAAAATTAGGTTCGTCAATCGTACCATCAGTATGGAGTAAACAACATGTATACAATAGATCTCATTAATATTCATGCATGGATAAAAAATTTAAAAATATGAAATATTTTCTTGAAAGTATTGAAATATTTCCTTGAAATTATAAAATCATAACATAGCTTGGAAATATCCTTACAGTAAATATTTATCAATAGCATGGCTTGTATAAGAACTTGAGATCATGTTTAGCAAATCATTTTACAAGCTATTGCTTGTAAAGACTGAATACTTATTTAACAATAACATTTAGAAATCAATGTGTTACTCACAAGCTATTACTTGTAAGCTTGAAAAGATGTTCAATAAATACTTTAGAAATCCTAATGTTACTCACAATCACTTGAATATATCTTTGGTCTCAGAAATTTCTCTTAAGCTTCCTTGTCCTGAAAATTTCATATTTTATCCTTAATTAATTCCTTGAACATGAAAATATCCAAAACTTCCTTAAAACATTCTAAAAATTATCAAACAGCTCGAAAACAGTCTAACGATGTCCATTTACATGATGAATGGAGTTGGCCGCATGAGTATGGCCTAGGGCCTATTGTGTGATAACCTTACTGAGGTGGGACGCGCTCCACATGCTAATCTCACAAGGGATTTCTACGCGCGTGCTTCCCCTCTACCCAGTGCCCCTCGCATGCATGGTGCGCGCGTTGGAGCTTCACGCATACCATGTGTCATGCTAACCTCTTATGGTATGGTCATGCGTGCAACCTTAATGCGTGCCTTGCCACTTTACTGTGCCATGACCTTGTCATGTGCGTGCAATCTAACTTAGAATAACCTTTATGACCCAAAACAGACGCCCATCTCGCCCAAACATGCATGACTCACGGCCATTACCCAGACACTGTTTAACTTTCAGAATCATGACCCATCTTTGAAAATTCATAAGTTAACATCCATAATTATTTTGACAAAACTTCCTTCTAAAATGTTGCTTGAAAAAGAGTTAAATTTCTTACCTCAAAATTTCAGAATCAAAGTCCAAACGATGAGTTCTGTAGCCCACTTGGACTGCACATTGCTCAGATTCACTCGAAAAATGATCGTCTTGCCTTCTCTTGATCAAAACGCAAACTTTCTTGAATCCAAAACGCACAACAGTCATCTCTCACAAACTCGACTCCATTTATGAACTTTCCAAACTAAAATGAGTGATTTTTCATGAGTTAGTTGTGAGAAATTCAATACTGAAGATGGTTTATTTATAGAGTTCCTTGCATGGAATTAAGGTAAGACTTAATCCTTGACTAAACTCACCTTTTAAGTGTGTACTTACACCTCATCACCTTCTCTACGTCCTCCTTGTCCACAAAGTGCATGATAAAATGGTTAGGACACATGAATTTACTTTTAGCTGAAAGCCCTAATCATGCCATGTTGATGTCTTAAATGCATGGCTAACCTCTATGGTCTTGCTGCAAAGCCCTTGGCCGCCTAGTCTTCTCGCACAATCAAGCCTTCCTTGACTAGCTAATATTTTAATTGCTAAGCTTAAATACCAAGCAAGCCTTCCTCACGTCACATGTCCATGTTTTCCTCGCATGATAACTTCTAAACACTTGGCTGCAAGCCTTCCTCACACACTAACCTCCAATTCCAGCCTCCTTACAAAGCCTAAACACCTAGCAAACCTTTCAAGGTATCCTTCTCAACTAGCCATCCAAATGCCTAGGCATCACCTTTAGAGGTTAGTTTTCTTGCTTGACATCGTACTCCATGTCCAAACGCCTAGCTTGGAGGTTCTCAAACCTTTTCTTGCCGCCCAATGAACCTTCCTTGGAGGTTTTCTTAGTCTTGCTTTGTCGTCTATACAACCTCCCAACACTTAGTGACTTATTTTTTACACTCAGTCAAAATTTTCATCTTTTCTCTTTTCCTCAAGTTAAAAAAAAAAAATTTAATTCTATGTATTTTATTCTTTTTCCTATAAATTCTATTTTCGCTTGTCCTTGACTAATCTTAGCAAGTTTCAAAGGTTTAAGAAATTTTGGGGTTTCACATAAAATGTTGACTTTTGACTTTGAAAAGTCAAATTTTGATCGACTATAAATTAAAATGTGATTTGAATTTTGAGAAAATGAATATGGATTTATGCTCGAGAGATCAAATTTAGTCAAGATGGTCAAAATTGTAAAAATTCAAAATGTTGACTTTTGACTTGTAAAATTCAAAGTTTGACTATGACTTGAATGGTTGACCATTCTACCCATTGACTAAAGTTGGTTGAAAAATCTAGCATTTTGTTGGATAATCCTACTAACTCTTAATGGGCTAGATGGTGGCTCATGGTAATGACACCAAGCTCACTAAGAGTAGGTGATTAAAAATGAATTGGTCAATGTGGTAATTATTGAATAAAATTAGTGACAAAACGACGCAAAAGACATTATGTTACGTCACGCCCTAAATGTCATTCCACGCGACTCAATCAGGACGTGCCGCCCAGACATCAATTGCGTATCTCTCTACAAGATGACACGTTGAACACCTAGTAAGCGGAATAACTCTTCTTCTTGTCTCTTCGCAAAGCTCATTCCTTGATTCTAAAGACTTTCAACAACTTCACAAGTTAGCTTCATCACCTAGCTATTATTACTTAACTCAACAACTTGTAGGCGATAAGCACAAAGATAACATAGTGGAAAATAATTTACAACTTTTGAACTTTACTCCATCGCCCAGTACTTTCACATAGCACAAGTTAACTTTAACTTCTAGGCAACAAAATCAAAGAGATAACAATAAAGCAAGGAAATAACTTAACTTCTTCTCATTATTAACTTAACACTTACAAAGTTCATACATTACAAATTACAACCCTTAAATAAAACTAAGTTTGATCTTCTCACATCCTTCTTCTTTTCACCAAGGTGCTGCTCTTCACGCCAAGATGTTCTGTAGTACTTCGATCTAAGCCCTCTTTTTCCTTTTTTTTCATTTATAACTTAACTTAAGGACATGCTTTGGGGTCTTTTTTTTTCTTCATTGCTAAATGCTGCTCTTTGCGGTGGTACCTAGAGGTGTAAAGGTGTAACTTCGTTCTTCGCCTCGGTTGCCCAACCACCTCTCTTAGTGGACCACATTTAGAGCTATCCTTTCTTTGACTCAACTTTTTGCCTCTCTGACTCCTTGGGTTAAGCCTTACCAACTTGGATATTGAACTCGCCTTCCTTCTAAGTTGGGCTATCCCCACTAAGGAGCGATGTGCTTACCAACTAGCTCCTTAGACTCATGGTGAGGTGTTATGGCTAGCACGCCATATAAGACTACAAAGTAACTCTGTCTTTCCTCCTTAACTAGTCAACAACGCCTAAAATCCATCCTTCGCTTGGCTTCAACACTTGACAACCCATGGAGGGAAAAATTTTAAAAATGTGAAATGAACATAAGGAGTGATGGGTTTGAGAAAACCTGTTCGGGAAAACACATAAAATAATAATAAGGTCAAACCACATCAGATAAATCACTTCACGTTAAGCCACAACAATTTAATCCTCATTACAACTGGTGTTACAAGTACTGCATGGTTAAAATCATCTCGCAAACAAGTTCATTGCTTAAACCTGGGTTTCATACTCAACCAGTATCTATGAGTTACTTGGGATTTCCACCATCGTCCCATCACTCTCGATCTTTCTCATACCTAGAATTCTTCCTTGTCTAGACCTGAAATTGACACTCAACTAGTATCATGTGAGTTACTTGGGATTTCCATCAATGTTCCATCACATTCGATCTATCTCAGACTTTGGATTCACATTCAATTAACGTCTCATCACCACCTCACCTAGACCTGAGATTTTGCCCTCGCTAAAACTTGGGATTAACATTTAACCAATGTCATGCGAGTTACCTAGGATTCCACCAGTATCCAGCCTCAAGAACACATTATACCTCACACTAACCTGGGGTTCTCCCCTTGCTTAGACCTAGAATTCACACTCAACCAGCATCACTCGAGTTATCCAGGATTTTCATCAGAATCTTGTGGAATTTTGACAGAAAAAACGTTAATTTTAGATTTACATTTTTCTTGACAATTCTTGGGTTGTTAATTAAGGACATAACTTAAGTGTCATTAAAAAAATTCCCCATATCTCTAATCATCGTGCATGTAATGATAGTAGCTAGTCCTTGATTAATAGAATTGGTGAATCTCTCTCTCTCTTTTTGCTTTAAGCTCTCATCTAAAACTCAAGATAATGAAGAGGAAATGAAGAATGTGAAGAACTTGCTTTTTTGACTAAATTTGCACGCCACCTTTTTAGTGAGAAACTCTATTTATAATCATGGAGTGACATTGACAAAGTAGCACACACCATTAAGATTGAAGAAGAGTTTAGCTATGTTGCACATTTGAGACTGTTTGTCCTTTTTTGACTTTTTTGCCTACTTCTTTTGTCTGCTATTGACGTGATCACCCTTCATCAGCTTCTCATGTTGAAGATGTTGGTTGGATTATTTTTCGTTATATTGTACTACCTCGTCGAGCCTCGCTCTTTCTTGCCTTAAATCTTACGATAGAGCATTGAAACCTCATAAAACAGGGGTAAAGTTCTTTTGCGATAAACATTTTACATAGTAATTAAATCACATACTTTTTCCCTCTGCTTTCTCCTATTTTCATGGGATAAGACCTCATTATTTTACTTAAAAGGCTAAAATAACTTGTATTTCTATAAGTTATCAGTAGCACTCCAATAAATGAAGGAAGACAAGAGAGCTTAGAGTTTAGGTTTTATTTTTGTGCACAAGAAAAGAAATGTAATTGTAAAGCATTAGATCAAGTAATAAAAGCATAGTTGTGTTTCCTATTTTCTCCATTGTGTGGTGTTTCTATAATCTTGTTGTGCTTATCACTTAGTAGCTAATAAGCTTAAGTGTTAAAGGTTAACCGATTATGCTAAGTTGGTTGTTTAAGTGTTTTATGTTGTGTTAAGTTGTAAAGATCTCATGAGTTCAAAGTTTGAACTCTGCGTTGGATATTGGTTTGAGAAGTTCTGCTTACTATGCGTTCAACTCATTGTCTCACCAAAAGGTATGCGTTGATGTCTAGGCGGCGTGCCTTCTTCTGGTTGCATAAAGAAGCTAACAGGGTGGGGCATGACAAGTAATGCTAGAGAGGACATCCTCTGGTGCTTCCTTTATTATCATCAAATGCATCAACCTGCTATACAATATGCAATTGGTGGGAGAGATATAGTCCTCCTCAAAGGCTGATAATATAATTTTTGTACTCCATTAACTTGTCTTTTGATTATGTTGAAATGTGGTGAGATCTTACTATTTATTATTAGACGTGTAAATGGGAGAGGAAGGTAACTTCTTGAAGAGAAATTAGCCTCATTGATTTGGACATCCAGTTAACTCAACTCCACTCTTGACCCAAAGCAGTGATTAATAACACTGCATATCCAAGCTCGTTTATTGAATTAGATTCTACCATTGCATCAATAGACTCTCTGTGACGTTTTCTGAAGTTTTCTTAGTTCTTATAATATCACATTGAATTTTTGGTGACTATTTTGCTTTTGCATAAGTTTTTGTCATTTTTCGTATAGAATAAAATTTGATTTGAGTAGACTTTTCACATGTACTTAATGAATGTTGATTAAGGTTCATTTTCTACAAATTTTCAGGTATTTAAAGAATTTGTGTACCATGAAATCGATCAAGTCCATTTATATGTTAATTTGATTAGATTAGGTCACCCGTACATGTATTACAATTAATTTATTTATTAGATTATTGTAAAACTTTTACCAACAATGTAATTTAAATTTTTAAACACATGTGATCAATGTTGAATCATGAATGTTTTTTTATCGTAGAAAAATGTTGAAATAAATAAATATATGACAGAAAAATATGTGTTGTGGACTGAAAAATAGCTACACTAAAAACATGTCGACATATAGCATTTATTACATGGAAACAGTGTTGTGAGAGCACATTTCTTAATAAGAGTTATGTATAACGAAACGTTAAAACATGACACGAAATAAGTGTTGTCAATAACGAAAAAATGACATGAATAAACAGATTACCACATGAACAACGACGCTTTTTCTATGTTGGTTATAGATAACGGTGACACATTTAAAACGTCAATATAAGGGTATTAATGACAGTATATTGGTGTCATCCACTCATAATAAATTATTGAAATGATTTTTAAGTGTTTAAAAATAATTTTTTGACACATCTAATAAATAGTGTGATATATTTTTCTTGAGAATTAACGAATTAAATTAAAAAGTACCAATGCTATAGTGTTTTAAAATACTTATACAACCAAAAAATAAAAAATTGGAAAACTCTAATAAATTTACTAGTAAACTATCACCGTCTATATTTTGTCCAAATCGAACCCCTCAGCAAAACATAGAAGAAAGAGTTTGATTCCTTAAAGGCTTTCATTTCTTATGTTACAACCGCTTCAACACACTCTATATGAGAAAAAGTGGAGACACAATTGCCTAAACATTATACGTGAGGTTCTTTGTAAACAACACGTTGAACACCAAGTTGAGCAAAATTAACGTCAACATAAAGAAATTCAACTGGAAAGTGGACGAGTGAAAGACGAAAACTTCATTAATAATTTGATGTTGAGGTACATTCCATACATTATACAGTATTCATTATAAAACCACTA
Organism: Cucumis variabilis; assembly: GCA_037974545.1. Classification (NCBI taxonomy): domain Eukaryota; kingdom Viridiplantae; phylum Streptophyta; class Magnoliopsida; order Cucurbitales; family Cucurbitaceae; genus Cucumis; species Cucumis variabilis. The sequence goes on from JBBPDI010066971.1 coordinate 8,959, forward strand.
AACACAACTTAACACACGACTTAGACTTTCCCACCTAGCTAATATATGTTATTTAAGTCGATAGTGGCCACTACCAAATGATGCATTCTCAAAAGGGGCACAATAGGCGATCAAGACTACAAGTTCAACATTGAATGTCCTTTGCTACCTAGGGATGGGAAATAAAATAAACAATTGAAAGGTTTGATGAAATGTCTAGTGAGTGAGGGGGGCTTCTTCATGAACACTTTTATAATCCAAATATCGCCCTAACATGTTGTAATCATTTTTGTCAAAGTATGTGATATAAATGTTTTGCGCTTCACTAAATAATGCATTCGTAAGTCATATGGAAGGGTGTTTTCCTTTTCAAATCAAGTTTTAAATTCATATTGTGTGGAGACGTGTCTCAACATCTCATCGCAGGATCATTCTATATGTTACATCTTTATACTCATCTTTATACACTTTCCACGGCTCAATCGTACCATACTCTTTTGTCGAGTTCAGCTAAACAAAGAGGTCTCAACGTGTTTAGAAAGTTTCCATCAAGTCCAGTCTGCAAAATGCGTCTTCCAATGTCAGAACACGCAGTAAACAAAGGGCATCCCATACCAAAACATACAACAAGCTATATCCTAGTAGGGGTAAGACATCTCAGACAAGAATGCACAACAAGTGTGAGGCTTCTCATGCATGGGGTACAAGGATCATCACAATTTATTATTTCAATCAAAACTTACACCTTAAAAATCTATATCCTAGTAGTGGAAATCATTTATATATACGGTTTCAGGGAGAACATATAGAACTATTTTTAAACACATTAGAAATTCCTTTTTGCTTTGAAAACATTTTAAGAGAAAACCAATCACAAATATTTGGCTTCATTGCTCGTTGCTTAGCTCTAAATTCTCTTGTACTTCCTTGCACTTCTCGTTGGGTTCAAGTTTTTGAAATGTTTGGAAATCTTGGAAAATCTCTAAAATATTTCTAAATGATCGTAAGGTAGAACCAACTTCAAAATGGCTGAGATTTGTCTATTTATAAGTCCTTCAAGTGCCATATCCTTTATAGAAATGATTACTTATGTCTAGCAGCAAGGGTGGTCCATTGACAAGGTGCCCACGTGTCTTTGCCAAATTTTTATCCTCGATTTAGATTGGGAAGTGAGGTCAAATCAATAGTTGATTTATTGATGCAAAGGTTTATCGCCAATTTTGGGTGATGTGAGCCCAATGCATACCATTCATCACGTCAAATTTTCAAATGAGCCTCATTTTATTGCTTAGATTGTCTCTATCGCATAGGGCTTTAATGCATAAGGGTAGATCGTGATTAGATTCTCACATATTGGACTTGTTTATAGCAAAGAAGGCGTAGTAGGACTTCGAAGGCATAGTAATATGTAGTGTCACACCCTGTCTCGGGCACCCACTTCTCGTCCCGAGATGTGGCGTGATGTTAGCCGAAGTCATTCACCTTTGGAACAACCTCAACTGACACATAACATGAAAACATGAAACAATCAACAACTAAAGACTTTTAACTTGAAATACTTTAAATCGTTAGTGTAACCCATATGAAATTTTTATAAAACATATAATGGAAATTGTAAAAACCATGAAGTTTAGAACAATCACATGACTATTTTGAAACAAAACAAACTTCTTGTATAAAGAAACACTAAGTTGTCCTGATAGCAGTATGTTCAGTATGCGAAGATGCAAGATATACTTGGAAAGTGGGAAAAACATTTTGAAAGGATAAGTCAAAGACTTAGTGAGCAACGGTTTTATAAAATAAGTTTTCATAACATTTTAGTATAAAGCCAAAGGTTGAATACATTTATTAGCAAATAATTATAACATGAAACTTGAATATTTGCATAGCTCTTTTTAAGATGGCACTCCATAGCCACGAACATTATTTACCCCTTGATCTGAAGACGGAACAGTTGATGGGTAGCTAACCTTCCTCCTTTAAGCCATAACAATATTCCCTTCCTGATGGCCCATAGTTAAAAATTGGTTTGTCAACCATACCATTAGTATGGAGTTAACCACATGTTTACAATAGGTCTCATGGAATATTCGAGCATGGACAAAAACAATTGAAAACATAAAATATTTCCTTGAAATCACTAAATCATAACATAACTTGGACATAATATTTCAGGAAACATTTATCAATAACATACTCGTATAAGAACTTGAGATCATGTTCAACAAATCATTTTATGAGCTCTTGCTTGTAAAGCTTAAAACATGTTTAATAACTACTTTGACCAAGATCCGACTGGTCGAGATCTATCACCATCAATGGGCGACACGACGATGATGTTGAGCTAAGAGGGAGAGACGAACTGACGCGCAGAGAATAGGTAATCAGAGATGGGCGACGACGACTAAGGTTTGTGAGGAAGAAGATGATGAGTGTGACCTTGCACGAGGCTCAAGGCGCTATTTAAAATAATAATAACAATTTCATTACTATTATCTTACTTTTCTTATTTTCTTTTACCTTTCCAAAAATAAATCAAAATCTCTCTCTTCATTAAATCTCTTCCATCCAATCAACTTTTTCTCTTTTCCAACCATATAATATTCTTTCTTAAATAATTATATCATCACCAATATAATAGTTTTCCTTCTTCAAACATTAATTATATATAACTGACCAAATTCCTCAAAAACAACAATCAACTTAAAATCAAACCTAACCTTTCTCAACTCAAAGTTCCAATTTCAACAACTAATTAAATATTCTTCCAAATAAACATTTAATTAATTCTAACTCTCACAAAATCAAACAATTCTTACCAATTATATTATAAAATAACACCCAAATAATTTCCACATAAATAAGTTAAACTAAAATAATTAGATTTAAAATTACCTTAATTTTTGGAGTATTACAATTAAGAAGAAAATTACTCACGTCCGCGTGTGGCAGTTTAACCGCATGTTGACTCGGGTATTTTTTGTATTTTTCATTGTGTATTTGTGAGCTTTTCTCGTTTTCATAATTATTCTATAGAGTGTAAACATTTTACTAATTTATTATATGTTTTAAAAATATCTTTATTTTTTACCAATGTGTCATCTCTGCCTACATATATACAGTGACACAAATATTGATTTATGCATGGTTTTTACATTGTCACATTTATTACACTCATTTATTTAAAATTACTCGATATCATAGTGCTACCAAATTTTTATCACTGCTTTTCGAAGGTTGTTTAAACCATAAAAACACTTTTCAAATTTATAAACTTTATCTTCAAACTTACATACTTATATCTATAGTATCTTTAAAAGTCTTAACGTGGACAAACTTTTCTCTCTCCATTATACCCTTGAGTTTAATTCTATGTTCCAAATCACTCTTTGGTTTTATGGTATATTCATTTTCATTTTTTTTGTAATATAAATAATTATAAAAGACTCACTCTCTCCCACTACTTTTTGAATTAATTATACTTAAGTTTAGTGGAATTAAAGTATCCAGGACGTGAAAAGTTGAATGCAAATGATTTTTTATTTACCTACTACTTTTTTTTATTAATTATACTTAAGTTTAGTGGAATTAAAGTATGTAGGAGGTGAAAAGTTGGAATGCAAATGATTTTTCTTTTACATTTTAGAAATAATTAAAAAATTAAATATCTTATTAATTCTAACTAACAATAATTAAATACTTGAAAGTTGAAAAGCTTTTGTACCATTTTTTCTACTATATAAAAGGCTTCCTTGAATTTTTTCTTCCAACATTGTTATTGAGAATTTTGGATCCATCCACTCGATTGTGTAATGGAACAAGATTTGTATGTCGATCATTTAGCAAAAATATTATACATGTTGAAATAGCAATGAATGATTAGGCAAAAAAACAAGTTTTTCTTCCATGAATACCATTAAGTCCACCAAATGACAATAGATATCCATTAAAGTTCAAGAGAAAAGAATTTTCCATTCGCTTATGCTTTGCAATGACAATTAACAAAGCACAAGGACAAACAAGTCCTACTCTTGGAATATATCTTCCTGAAAATGTATTTTCTCATGGACAATTTTATGTTGCACTATCCAGAGGAATTTTAATTAAGACAACAAAAGTTTGGATCAAGCTCATATAGGTGACAATAAGTTACCTTCAAATTATACAAAAAAAAATATTGTTTATAAGGAAATCCTTTTTTTTAATGTTTTCAAGTTTTACATTTAAATTATTATATTTTAATCTAATTATGGTAACTTCTTCCCATGTATATCTAATTATATTAGATTTTTAATTTCGTACTTTTAAATTTAGCGCAACCTAAACAAATACATGCAATGTTTACTCTAATCCAAAGCTACACATTATACGCGCTATGTATATGTCTTTTACTAGTAACTATAAAAAAGCCAAACATGAAAATATCACCATGAATCCATTAACACATGAATAACAAAAACAAAAAGGAAAAAAAAAAAAAAAAAGCTAATGTACACCCTCTATATTAATGGTATGTTTTATGCTTGGACTCGCGTGGTTTGCAAATGTAGAAACAAATTATTGATTATTAATTAAAATAGTAGCTATCTTTTGTTTGTCTTATTATTGACTAACTCAATCTACTAAAAAAAATTATATATTATTTACATGAGGCTTTAATGATGTGTAATAGACATATGAATTATGTTTAAGTAATAACCTAAAAAATCTATATACATGATAGATGGATAAGGTTTAATGTCTTATCTTTGGTAATGCTACTATGAATACGACCCACATGTATTTACAAACAACTCCAAAAGGATCGACTTGCTTATATTAATTATATCCAGACAAAACTTTTCCAACATTGCATAAGTTCATTTGTGGGTTTGTAGAAGTTTTTCTTGTTAAATACATAAAGATAAATTAATTTAAAGAGCTTAGTTCATTAATCTTGAATCATTAGAGTTTATTATTTGTAAGTGCAACAATGTTACCTTTCTCTAGCTCACAGTCCAACAAATGATCAAGTATGTTGAGAATAAATTTGAAACGTTCAATTTTATAAGGGAAAACATTATTAATTGTATTAGAATGAAATTATAAAGTTATATTATAAAGTTGAGTTAATTTATATTCTGATGACTCAAATAAATAAACTATTTAATTTAATAAGATTCATATTAAACAGATAATGATACAACTAATAGAGAAATTTTAACGTATAGAAAAAATATCAAACTATTTCATAATTAAAAAAAAAAAAAAGAAAACATCAATAAATAGCTATAAACTTCTATCAACTTCCATTAATGATAAACTTATATCAATTTCCTATAATTGAAAGTATCAATAATAGATCACATCTCTATCATGTAATGGTTAAATGCACTAAATTAATTAAGAACAGAACACCAAGCAAAATGCAACAAGCAAGTACACAAAGTGATAGAGAATATGAGCAAAAGGATTTATGGTAATTCGACCATTTTGGTCTACATGCACATTGAGAACCAACTTAAAGAGATTTTTTTAAAGAGTAATCAAGTTATAAATGACAGAATTTCAAGAAAGAATCAACAACCTGCAATTCAAGTCGAGCATGACTATACCATTAGCCAAACACCTTTGTCCTAAGAGAACTGCATGCATTATGAAGCCTTTGAAAATCGAGACCCAAAACCATAAAAAACTGCTTCCATTAACCAAAGACCCAAACGTCGACCAAGCCACTACAAATCAAGAAGAATCCATGACAGATTATGAAAAACTTACGACTAACTCTCACAGCCACTCGAACCTGCTGCTAAGAAGCTAAAACCACCCTCTATTGAGTCATTACACCATCAGCAACACTCATCGATCAGAGAAACCACCCTCTATCGAGTTCTCTATCAAGGTGTGTGTTTTACAGCTGCCTTTCTAACTCCCTCCCTTTTCTTTTTATGATTCTCTAAAGGAAGAAGATTAAAGTATTTGCAAAAGTTCCATTTAAGTAAATTTACAACTCCGCCTCCAATAAAACTCATTTAATGTATTCTTAAATAATTTCTCATTTTCTATAAATCACCCTCACGAAAAACTAATTAAGATAATAAACTGATTCTCCAATTACCCTATCATCCAGATTTAACCTTCAACTCATCTAACATATATTTAAAATTATGAGTTGAAAGAATTTTTGTTAACATAACTAACAAATTCTCAACTATATGAACTTTGATCAGTTTAACATCTTTCTAAGCAACAACATTTCTTATAGAATGAAATTTGACATCAATATGCTCAGACCGTTCATGATGAGATGGATTCTTTTCAAGATGAATAGTACTTTGGCTATCACAACGGATGATAGGAATAAACTCTTACAATAACAACTCACCAACAATCCTTTTCAACCACTCTCCCCCATTCACTACTTCACCAAGAGAAATATACTCTGACCCAATGGTAGACAAAGCAACAACTGAACGTAAAGTAACTTTCTAACAGACAACATTACCATACAAGCAAAAAATGTGACCTGATAGAGACCTTATTTTATCAAGGTCTGCAACATAATCTACATTAGTGAGGCCTTCCAATAGTGTTAATTTGTCACAATCTCTGCTAAACGCAATGATACACTGACACTACCTTTCAAATATCATAGTACCCATTTAACTGCATTCCAATGCTCCTTCCCAAGATTTGACAGTAACCTTCTTATTATACTCATAGCATAACCCAAATCATGTCTATTACAAATCATAGATACACAATACTTCCAACAACATTACAATAGGAAATATTAGACATCTCTAAACTTTCTTATTTAGTAACAAGACATTCAGACAAAGAAAATCTAAAATGAGATGCTAAGGGTGTCGAAACTTCCTTGCAACTAGACACATTATATATTTCAAGCAGTTTAAGCACATAACCTCCTAAAAAATGGTTAACAAACCTTTCTCCCTGTCTCTTTCCACATCCATGCCTAAGATCCTTTTTAGTTTACCTAAATCTGTCATCTCAAACTCATTACTCGACTGTTTCTTGAGTTCACAAATTTCAGCATAATCCTTAGACACTATTATCATACCATCTACGTACAACAATAGATAGATACATATACCTGTCTAAGATAGTTTCTACTAAACAGAAGCATCTTATATGTTTCTGTGAAACCACTAAAAGAAATATGGCATGTGATGTCAATTGGAAAAAATGAACACGAATGTTTGATATATATCATTTTTTAAAATGTAGATCTTTAATGTTAGTTTTAAACTGACATTAAAGGCACCTATCTTTAAAAACCGACATTAAAGGTACATTATGGATAATTTTAATTTTTCATTTGAACAAAAGCAATATTTTTACCAATCTTGTCCATTACTTTCTTCTCTCATAACCTTCTCCTCAAAACTTTCTTTTTTACACCATCTTTCCCATCATCCCCTAAACCCTAAAATCGTCATTGTTGTGCTCCACCATTTGTTGTGGACACTGTCGTGCTCCACCATCATCCCCTAAACGCTCCACAGTCTGCCAATCAATCACGTCATATGTGATAACGTGTATAAATAACTATTATTACGATCTCTTTTATTAGAACAATGAGGTCAAAATGCATAAGAAGATGCTCATAATGCGTAACTTAAGTTGTAAATACATAAATATTTAGAAATACATCTTACATAAGTATTATGCCTGTTTTGTGTGATTTTCATGTCTAAACGCATGATAAATAAAAAGAAGAAACTAGTGAAGCAAAGGAAACGTCTCGCATAAGAACTATTTGTTGGGAACTCATTTAGCGATTAACATCTCCAAACGAGGAATCATGTCATCGCACGAGGAAGTTCACTAGAGGACAAAGAATCAAAGTTGGAGATGATGTGACTCGCAATAGACACCTTTCGACGGATGCCCTAACATATTTAGAATAATAGAAATTTTTTGCTGAAAGTTGCCTATAAAAAGAACCTCACCTCCATCAGAGAAAATATGTCTGTATGGGCACAAAAGAGGGCCTACATGGGCCAAAACCTAGAAAGTTGGTGACAAGGATTAGCCTCACCACCGTGTATACAACACTCCTTCATCTTCTCCGACTAGATTGTAAAGCAAGGGCTTAGAGTGTGTAAGGAGAAGAGTCCATCCCCTATTTCTACCTAATTTTTATTTCACATTCTTCCTCTTTCCATTTTACTATTTCTTTACGTTGTATTCATTCATATTATAAATTGGTCGAATACCTTCATTCTTTAATTCAATGTATCTTTATACACTTTTCAATCCTTCCATGCTTTTACTATTCATCTGTCTTTGTGTTATTTATAGTTTAGGTTTATGATTTCTTCACGATAAGTAATATTTATTTATACTTCTTAGTGTGTTAGCGAAGCTAAATTCTACACATGGGTAGTAAATGTCATCAATTACCCAAGAGGGTGAGTAGCAAGGACGTGGCTAAGACATGTAAGGAAGAGTTTTCTCTACCTTGCGAGATGACTTCCTTCACTTGTATCTCAAAAGGCAAACAAATGTGGACAATAGGCATTGAGAGGTTGTTGTCCTTAAACGTAAAGCACTTTCAGTAGAATAAATAAGTATTTCTAGATATAAACCATTTAGGCAATCTTAGTCGTTTGAATCCCTAAAGGAGACCTGTCGGAATTTATGTCCTAAAACTCGTAGATTGTATATATAATCCATTGATCGTTATTAATAAAGTGTTATTTTGTGTAATAATTGCTATTGATTATAATATTAGTTTTATCTTAATAACCCAAATCCAATAAACTAACATCCTAAGTTCTTTAATGAGTCTTGAACAATATGTAGACATATAGAGATCAATGTTTGAGATCAGCTTAAAGGGTCTATAGTATAGGGATAAGGTTGGGTACCTTATCATGGTAATACTATGGATACGACTCACTTTATATTTGATACAAACACAATGATCCAACGCGTTCATGTAGTTGACATGCGAGTAAGGGTATCCGATGCAATGAGTTTGTATAAGACCAGATCGCAAAATAATAACTACTAGACGAAACTCCGTTAACTAATTAGGTTTCTATTTCACTAGGATGACCTAGGTAACTTAGTTTATTCCTGAGTGTATTATGAACACCTGCTTGCGAGGGATTGTCCTTTGATTTGACGAGTGAGAGTGGCCAGATCGCTAACTCAATAAGCTTATCATTTTACGGATAAGACCAAGTGAAAAGCTGGAAACATAATTACACAAGATGGAATTCACTCCTTCTCTACTTTAGTGTAAGTAGATGAGTGTTCCCTTGAGTGTTGTCTCCTAGTCTTGAACAAAGGCCCTACCCTCTCTATGACACGAGAGGGGTTTCTGTTTATTGGTAGGACCATAAATAAGTTGTTCATTAGAGGAGCATTGATATTTAAGGATTAGAGGTAATCTAGGGGTAAAATGGTAAATTGATCCAACTAGTGTTATGAACACTCATGAAGGACTAACTTACTGTGATTGGTCTATATCCATGAAAACAGAAATATATCTACAGTGAGAAGAGTTCAGCTGTGAGTTTTTAATGGAGTGTACACACAGTTAACGAATATTGATTAATGTGGTTAATGAGTTTAGTCAATTAATCTCAAATCGTT
>JBBPDI010066982.1:0-35495 GCA_037974545.1 Cucumis variabilis
AAGAAAAGGGGAACAAGTTATTTGGGGGTATTTTGGACATTTCACTCAAGATTTGTCCTAAATCTCAACTTTTTCAATACCAATCCTATTTTTCATTTTCTATCCCATTTTTAGCCTATTTTTGGCAATTTCCCGATCAAAATTTCCCCTTTTTAATTTCCCTCCAACTTTTCATTTAATAATTTATTAAATATATAATTTATTTAACCCTTAATTTTTTCTCCTCTTCCACGACAAAAAAGAAATCTAAATCCCTAACCCTCTCCTCAACCCACGACATAGTCCTCAACCCACGACGTTTTAGTCGACGACAACCCACGATAAGAGAATGTCGACAACATCGTTTTGGTGACCTGCAACAAGAGAGTTTCAGCAGTAACGTTTCAGCGGATGGTGACCCACGATCGGCATCCTCAATCCTTCTCATCGATGGTGACCCATGGTTGATAGCTTTCATGTTTCGACTTCTCTTAACTACTACCTTTCCTTTTCAAAGACCTCTTGTTCCTTCTCTCGACGACTGCTTCCTTAACTTCGGCATCAATGTCGCTCTATGCCCTAACAACTCACTCCTCTTCCTTCTCTCTACATCCGAACAACTCACTTCTCTTACTTTATGCATCGATTCTGTTCTACGTCTCTCTAATTAATTGTCACTTTCATGTTCAAATTAATACTTTCATTCTTCTTCAGCTTTTTCCCATATTAATTTCCTTTAGAGTAAGAGTTGATTTGCTTGATTTTCATCATTCTTTTACTTGTTCCTTAATTCTTGAACTGCATACTGTAAATGCTCAATTTTTGCTTTCATGGAGCCTACTTTGACCGTTTCAATTCAATTAAATTACGAGTTGGTTTGCTTGATTTTCACAAATATTTTAGTTTTTCTGAACTCTTGAAATGAACACTATGAATGTTCAATTGTTGCATTAATGGAGCGCACTTTGACTGTTTCAATTCAATGAAATTATACTGAATTTAATGTATCTCTTTAGCTTGATATATTAATAGAATTTGTCTGGTTTCAACGGAGTACGGGCTTCAGAGGTTGTATCGATTAAGTTGGTTATGTACTTTAATTCTGAGTTAGCTTGATATATTAATATATTGTTGTTTCAGATTTGGTCCTGTACTTTAATTTTGAGTTAGTCGTTCATCTTAGTTTGTAAGAAATTCAATGCAATTCAACTATAACTAATTACTTAGCGTTTACTTTTGATTTTTCAATCATCATCGTTTTTGTAGCATGAGAAATGCACATCTAACTCAAATCACAAAACGGTTAGAGGAGATATACGAGTCTCCATCTGTAGCTTGGTTTGTGTTCACTTTTTGTTCTCTTTTGAATAAGCAAAATGTTTATATACTTTAACCTAAACCCAAGAACCAAACTTAACAAACTTAGGTGACAATGGTCTCTTCGTGTTTCTATTGTTCGTTTTGAAGGGAAATAAGCCCTTGGTAGAGGAAGATTTTGAAGAACCATCCCTCAATTAAATTTGGGAATTCCAAAATACCAATTCATTAACTAAATAATACATAAACTAATTTTCTTATTATAACTTAAAAGCTAGGCATGCTCTTAAATTAAAAGATACGGAAAATGTAATTTACGTAGTTTGACGCCTCAAAATAAATAAAACTCCAAATTAGGATACCACTCATCGAAGACCTTCCTATTGGGATGAGAAAAAATTAGAGAAAAACTATTTTTGCAGAGAGCAAAAGCATTGACGGTAGGAAATGAATGTAATGTTAAGAAAGACTTAAAAGAATTAAAAAGTTAATACCTATACTAACAAGGTGCACCTTCCTTTTCAGTGGCTCGATCATAGGAACATCAAAGTCTGAAAGGACTCGTGTTGGTTTGTGGGGATAACTTTCACTCTAATAATTAAGAATGTTTTTTTTCTTCTTCATTTTTATAACTCCCTTTCCTTGAAGGAGTATGAGAGAACCATGAGATTCTATTAATTTAAAAAATATTAAATTAATATAAATTTTAAATTTACTAATTAATTATTCAATTGATAATTCATTAAATCATATTTAGTTAATATTTCATATAAATCATATTTAATGAATATCTCTTCAATATCTTATAGTTTTAATTAATTTAATTAAATAAAATTAAACTAAACTATTAATTAATTCTACAATTAATTAATAGCTAAATTAAATATTTAATATTTAACTTAAATTAAATTTGAATTATATTCAAATATAAATTTCTCTCATAACCAATAATTTTAATATGAATTCAATTCATGTTATCTCTCATAAATTAATTTTAAATTATATCCAAAATTAAATTTATATAATAAAGTTCAATTCAAAGATAAACTTTATATTATAATGTATCACCATACATTATACTAATTCCTAAAATACATTTGAGCATTTCAAATTAAAACCACTAATAATAAATCTCATTACCCATTACAAGCTAGGAAGGGGACTTAATGGACGTACAGATCAGAATCTACAACGATATGAGATTAATTGGCTAAACTCATTAACCACATTAATCAATATTCGTTAATTGTGTGTACACTCCACTAAAGACTCACAGCTGAATTCTTCTCACTGTAGATATATTTTTGTGTCCATAGATATAAACCAATAACAATAAGTTAGTCCTTCATGAGTGTTCGTAACATCAGTTAGATCAAATTACCATTTTACTTTTAGGTTACCTCTAGTCCTCATATATCAGTGCTCCTGTGATGAACAACATGTTTATGGTCCAACCAATAAACAGAAACCCCTCTCGTGCCATAGAAAGGTTAGGACCCTTTGTTAAAGTTCTGGAGACACCATTTAAGAGCACTCATCCTACTTACCCTAAAGTCAGGAAGTAGTGAATTTCATCTTGTGTAATTATGTTTCCAACTTTCCACTTGGTTTTGTCCCTAAAATGATGATAAGCATATTCAGTTGGTAATCTGGCTACTCTCACCCGTACAAATCAAAGAAAAATTCTCATGAACAAGAGTTTATAATACACTCAGGATTAAGACTAAGTTACCTAGGCCATCCAAATGAAATAGAAATCTAACTAGTTAATTGAGTTACAATTAGTGGTTACTATTTCGTGGTCTGATCTTGTTCAAACTCATTGCATTGGATACTCTCACTCGTATTTCACCTACACAAACACATTGGATCATTGTGTTTGTATCAAATACAAAGTGAGTGTTATCCATAGTGTTACCAGGATAAGGTACCCAGCCTTATCCCTATACTATAGACCCTTTAAGTTGATCTCGAAGATTGATTCCTGTATGTCTCTACATACTGTTCAAGACTCATCAAACAACTTAGAATGTTAGTTTATTGGATTTGGGTTATTAAGACAAAACGAATAATACAATCAATAACATTTATTATAATAATAACACTTTATTAATAACGGACAATGGATTATATTTACAATCTACGAGTTTTATGACATAAATCTCAACAACTTAATCTTAATTAATGAGTCAACTATGAACTCTTGTTCATACACGATCATTAGGCCTGCTTAAGTGAAGGCAGCTCATCAACTTTGACTCAATAAGCCTCGCATTTCAGAGGTAAAACCAGGTGGATAGCTGGGGACATAGGGTGCAAGAGTAAGTAGATATATTTTTCCCTTATGCACTGTATTCAGGTCTTGAACAAGGAGCCCCACCCTCTCATTGCCCTGTGAAGGATTCAGTTTATAGGTTGAACATTAAACCAATTGTTCAAAAGTGGATCAGTGGGACTTAAGGAACAATATGTAGTCTCGAGGGTAAAATGGTAATTTAACCAAGTCGAGGTTACAAACAACAGGTGAAGGATTAACTTAATGATCATGGTTATATCAAATGAACACAAATATATCTATAGTGAGGAGAGTACAACTATGAGACTTTAGTGGAATGACCCGTTAGTTAACGAATCTTGATTAGTTGGATCTAAAAGAGTTTAACTAGTTAATCTCGGATCATTGGAGCCCATGATCTATAGGTCCATTAGGTTCCTCTACTAGCTCATATAGAATAAACTTAAAATAGTATGATGGAATATGTCGAATTGTTCGAATTAGGTAAGGAGAGATAAATTGGTCAATATATGTGATATAGCCGTCGATTATCAGAATAGAAATAGAGCTTTATGTTTAAATGAAATTTAAATAGTAAATATATGAATACAGATTCATACTCGAAAGCTCGAAAATGATGAACATAGTCAAAGTTGTAAAAAGTCAAAATATTGACTTTTGACTTTAAAAAGTCAAACTTTGACCGATAATATATTCAAATATGATTTGAATTTTGAGAAAATGAATGTGGATTCATGCTTGGAAGCAAAAAATTAGTCAAGATGGATAAAATATTAAAAAGTCAAAATCTTGACTTTAGATTTTAAAAGTCAAACTTTGACTTTTGACCAAATGACTATTTTGCCCTTTGACCAAAGTTAGTGGAAAATCCAACATTTTGTTGGATAATCTCACTAACTCTAGTGGGCTAGGTGTTGTCATTTGATAAAGATAAAAAGTCCAGTAGAGAAAGTGGATTGTGAGATGTTGGCCATAATGAATTTGTTACATGCAATTTTGCATGAGCTTTCACTATAAATGTGGACCTTCGTCATTTGTTGAAAAAACTTTTGGAATTTGATTTTTTTTTTGAGCTGCTAATTTTAAAATAAATAGAGATAACTGTGAGAATCACAAAATAATAGAGTACATTTTGGAAAATAGCAAACATAAAAAATAATTTGATTTTTAGCAAAATTGCATAAGATATATATTTTTTGATAATTTTTCAACTAATTTTACTCCTTAATAGAATGAATATTTTTTTTTGTTAGTTACAATGTATTTGTGCACCGTAAAACTATAGAATATAACACAGAATTATGATTGCGGTGTATTTGCATATCATTCAATTTTATAATAATATTAAAAATATTTATTTTATTTATTGATCTCTTTTAATGAAATTATGCTAGATTCATGCCTTAAATGTATAATAGATTATCCTATTTATACATTTAAATCAAATTATTAACAGTTTATTTTTATTAATATATATATAACAATACATATTTAATTCACACTAGTTAATTCACACCATTAAATCATTAATAATGTTATTGCTTCATTGTAGGTTTCATTGAAAGATTCAAAAAATTGAATTTAAAATAATATCTTTTACCTAAAATTATGCATTTTATATAATAACAACTTCATATAAATAGTGTATCTTTCCTATAATAATGCATATAGCAATTATTCCATAAACGGATTGACCATATTAGTAATAACAATTTATTTAATATAATAATAAATTGAAATTAGAATTGTATTTTACCCCTATAATATGATGTATTTAATAGGATTATTCTAAGAAAATTTTGATCTCCCCTATAATCGTGCTACTTGATTGATTTCTCTAAAATGATGTCAAACATAATTCCAAAATTTTAGGATTATCTTGTTAATATCCTTTATTTATTTTCCATAATCATTCGACCTTGTTGGGGAATCATCATTAGTAGGAGAAGGGGGAAAGGAACCCATCCGGACAAAGTAGAGACCAATCAGAGCAGAGCGAACTTGAAGCCTCCCACGAAGGGTATAAAGTGACTCGACTCACATAAAATAAAGAAGGATGGACACGCCTGATACCAAAGTCGGGTGAGTATGGTCTCTCTTTTGTGAATCAGAATTCAGGCTAGTATGAATCTCATAGGAGAGAGGATGTCTCATTCGCTACAGTTACCGATGAAGTGACCGCTGCCCACTGGTCTCGCTGGCCGGCCTAAAACCGACTTTCTCTTCTTCTAGCTTTACAAAGAGTTTCTTCTAACCACTGGTGGGAAACTTCCCTCTCTCACATTTCATGGGTTCCTTCTCTCCCGCTACGTGGGGAGGTCAAAAGGGATCATCATTCAAGAGAAGATAGCGTAGCAGCGAAGAAAGCAAGAAGAGAGCTAGAGGAGAAGAAAGGAGGGTGTGATCTCGCAGCGGAACGGAGATCCTCTTCTGCGCCCTAATCTTGGAATCTGAATTCATGGGTTCAGATAATTCAATTCTGAGAAAAGAAAGAACCTCGATTCGTAGCAATATTCCTTGCGCCTCCGTCCTCCTACGCAGGTTAATATGTAATCAGCAGAGCGAAGTGATTCAAAGAAGAAATCAAAATAGGAGGCCATTGATTTGAAACCGCCAAAATATTAAAATTGCTTTAAAAATTTATAAAAATAGGTATTGTTAATAATAATTTGAATTTAAAATTTTATCATCCCTAAAATCGTGCTAATATTATCTTCATATCTCCAAAATAATAGCAAACATAAATTTAACATTTTTAAATTATTTATATTCCAAAATATTTATAAAAAAATTGAATATTTTATTTTTAGAAGGAATTAATTGAGAAGAATAGATTTTTTTATTTAAATTGGAAAAGAAAAAAGGAAAAGGAAGATATTTAAGAAAAAATAATAATATAATAATATTTATTATTATTACTATTCATCATCTTCTTCACTCTCACCAACCTCTAACCGTCGAAGATATCTTCATCTCCATTCTGGTGTTCTTCGTCCAGTCGAGATACCTACCTTTATAGTCATCCCCTCCATTTTGTTGATCGAGAACTAAGCTGCAGAGAAACGTCTCCTCCGCTGCAAGCTAGTAGTCGCATGTTTACTTCATCTGAAGCCGAGCGCCTTTGTACCGATTGTTCCTTCACGCATCGCATGCCCAGTCGTGTCGGTCTCCTTCATCTGCATTCATTCACTGATTATGTCAAAACTTCCAGCCACCGTCAGTCGCCGCATTTTAGTGACTTTGTGCTTGCTGGAGTTTTGTTGTACTTTTCTTAATTACCCCTTAAAGTTGAAATAATATTAATTTTTAGACCTTTAGAAAGAGACCAAAGAGGATAGAAGACAGAAAGGGAGAATACAAGGTATGTGGTTGATGTTTGATATCGAATACAATGTATTTGGATGTAATTACACTGTATCTGTCTTAAAAATCAAGTGGATATACTGTTGATGTAATTTAAAAGAATAATTAAATAATAAAAAAATAATTATATTCACAACTGTATCTAAATATAAACTATAATTAAAAACTAAAAAGATATTACATTTACATTTTTCTTTCTAACCTTGACAAAATTTCAGAGATTGCCTAAATGTGTATGCAACAATTGAGAAGTATAATTGTGTTGAGAATAAAATTTCCTAAGAAGCAGAGCTCAAACGAGCAAAGAAGAAAATCCCTTGAAGAAGCTCACCTTTGCACGAAACAAAAAGGAATCTATAATTGGTTTGATGAAGATCATGGTTGTAATCAGTTTGATAAAGAAGATGGTCGGCAAGAAGAAAATCCTTTGATTTGCGCCAAATGTATGAAGACTTTGAAGGTTTTGAGGAGGATGAATCTTGAAGCTCTAATCTTTTCTGCAACTGATCGAAGACTTTGAAGATTTGGTGGAATCTACGAAAGTGGAAGATAGTGAAGCTAGATTCTTTTCGACTTTGAATACCTAAACGTAGACAATTTCAACAAGGATGTGTTATTTAATTACAGGGCATTTGGGTTTTAGGTGAACAATTGTATTTAGGACTATTTTTTAATTGGACATTTGAGACATTGTTCCATTTATTTATTTTTCAGATTTTTCAGTTTTGCTATTCTAACAAATTAAAAATAAATTTGCTATTTTCCCAAAGTAAACCTCTTAATTTGTCATTCTTCTTGTTAGGCCAACAAAATACCTCTCAAGCCCTAAAAGTCCAATCTCACGAATCCATTTAAAATAAATAATAATGATTGAATTGTTACATAATTGAGTTTACACAATTAATAAAGATTAAATAAATTTATAGTACGAGATTTCTTCTCACGTGGAATTCTCAATAAGTTCTTCAAGATGATGCCAAAAATACCTGTTTGTGCTTTATAAGCTCTGATATCATATTTGATAGTATGAAGTTTCATCCCACAATCAATTTGCAATTTGTGAAGTAACTTTTTTAATTTATCAAGACTACGGGGTGCCTTGGTTTTTTTTTCAATGTGTAGTTCTCAACATTAAATCATTGCTTATTAAAGTTTATGGACCAAATTGTTATAAATTTGACCATATAAAAACTAAAACTCTGCTTAGTAACAATTTGATTTTTGAAAATCAAATCTATAGATACTACTATACTCTCATCCCCAAATATCTTTCTTGTATGCTTTCTATCCATTGTTTAAAAAACAAGTAAAATTTTTAAAATAAAAAAAATGGTTATCAAACCAGACACATATCGTTACCTTTCTTTTACGTTGTTTTGTAGCATTATCTGGTAAATTGACTTATGTTGGTGGCTGTATTGGGAAAAGAAAAGAGGAAATACTTGATGAAGTGTTGGACGTTCATTATTCCATGTGATAACGTGTCTGGCTATACAGTAGCGACCCAACTTTTCTAACTAAGTTGAAGTCATTAATTTAAAACAATGATCTTAGTTTACACGAAAACTCCAAATTAAATTAAAAATCAAACTCTTAAAGAAACCAAAATTCAAGTTCAGACCCTGTTTAAAATAACCAAAATTTTAAAGTAAAGCTTGCAGAACACCAGTTCATGAACTCAGTCAAACCACACAATTTTCTAAACAATTTCAAATACTAAAGTGAAATGAGAAGACAAAACTTTAAGCAGAAGCAATTGACAACAACCCCTATGACAATCACGCCTCCTTCTTGCCTCTCGCAGGTCCACTTCTCTCGTTACCTTTGCCTGAAAAATTAAACATAGAAGGGTAAGTATAAACATACTCAGTAAGAGACTCACTACTGGGTCCGTTAGGGAAAAATTAAACTATTAACTTCCTAATGGGGTACCCTGCACAGTCTCAGTCTTGTGATCTCGAAGGATACACATAATCAGTCTAACATCTCGACGGACGCATAAATCAGTCTAGTGTTCTGCAGAAACACATGTCAGTCAAATGATCCCGTAGGATGCACAAAAGATGGTGATCCCGTCGGACACCTGCAAGGTAACAACTCAATTGGAAACTAGTAATTTTTCCCTCGGTCCATTCTAAATATCTTAACAGTTATTCATAGTATAGTTAAATATCCTCATCACATAACTTTGCACTTAACCCCTAATAGTCATCTTATTCTAATTTAACCCAAGGCCAGTCAGAAACATTTCAGTACATCAGTCAACAAACTAAATACTCATAATATTCCCCTCAGTTCACAAGAACACAACCATAACATCCCTCAGTTCACAAGAACACCACCATAACATCCCTCAGTTCACAAGAACACCACCATACTTTAATATATCATACATTCAATCTAAATAGCAATCCACCAGTTCAAGCCACACTTTATATAAGCAACACCTACGAGATTCAGTCATTTCAACATGCACTCAACACCTTATGTTTATATATATATTCAGTCAGTCACAACATGCACTCAACACCAAGTACACATCAATCCGTGTATATATATATATATTTCTGTCATACACAACATACAATAAACCTCAAATCTACTTTAATAAACATATGTATCGTATTTGACATCTATCTTCAGTTTTAAAGACATCATACAGGCAACATCCTTATCTTGATAGGTGTGTCCAGTAGAAAGTCTCTTACCTTAACGTTATGTAAGCTCCTTAACCGTGCTAAGGTCTACGAAAAATGAACCTAAACATTAAGATAAATATTCAATATCTCTCTCCAACACATCAATCATTTACAATCAACCCAATGTGATTTTTCATAACTTACCCAATGTTAACGAATCGAGTTTCAACCAAAGCCAATAGTTGTTATGGACCCAAAGACAATCAAGCACTACCGCCAATACCTATGATTGAACAACAAATAAACCATTAATCGAACCATAAAACTTGAACAACTTCTTGAAACAACAACAACCCAACTTCACATTTTCATCAATAAAACTTCAACCAATCACGATAAAATAAAGGCAATAGCTATCAAACCTAAACGAAAGGATTTTGTGAACGAAATGGAGTGCAAGCCGACTTAAAGGAGCAACGTGCAGTTGCAAGGAGACTCGCGCACTGCCTTACCCACGGCCGATGAACTGACATGGCGACTAGCTTCACGAACGATGATCGATGCGAATGAGGTCAGACAAAGGCATGACGGCTGGGCTTCACGGATTGCGACCGATGCAGATTTGAACGGAGATAGGACGCAAGTTGAACGGTGGATGAGAGGGGACACGACGCTGAGTTCTGAGCGGTTGAAGGTGGCTGACGTTCGTAGGTGGATGGAAAAGAGAAAGGAGAGGGAGGCGGCGAATTAGGGTAGGGAAGAAGAAGGAAGAAAACTGGGGGGGTTGTACGCGGCACATTAATTATTATTATTATTTCTTATATATTTAAATCCTTATCTCTTTTCTTTCCCAACAACTCTAAAATATAATAACACCCCTAAAGCTTAAATCTAAAAAAAATTAAAACAAATTGTTATAATTAAAAGTAAGATAAAAATATATTTTTACCTTAAAAATTTCAAGGTGTTACAATTTAAGTGTAGGTGGTATGACACAGATAACAGTAAAAGTCACAGGACACATGTGGAGTTAGGGCACAAATCAACCAACACATCTTGTTTTTGGTTTACCGATGAACCAGTCATCCTTGCCACGTAGGGACACAAGGTATTTTACATAGAGGACCCAAAAAATGGTATAAATTGGAGAGTTATTCAAGTGATCCAAAATAAACGAATTTGGGATATGCTGAAAGTCGATGATGTTGAGAATGAACAACTGAATATAGTGGAAGTCGTTGACGACGAACATCACGTTGTTCAGACAGTGTAGGATGACACTCTAAGTAGACCCAACGTTGATCCTGCAGTTGTTGAAAGATCGATTTGTTCGAATGCTGCTGACAACTTTATAGACAATGAGCATGATCAATTGTCCCATTAAAGTGAATCCAGTGATGACGAATGATGTTGAAGAACCACGTATCCATATATTTCATCATTTTATGCATTCAGTTTCATGTACTCATATTTGTTTTAGTAATTTTAAGTCATATATGACATGTACTATGTCTTCTTCATTTCTAAATAGTAATTTTAAAGACACAGATGCTCTATTTCTCCAGTTTGGTGACGATTTGAACAATGTGGAACAAACGACGTCCTTGGTGTGTGACACATTGGACGAGTATTAGTTAATTTGATGTTAATTGTGAAAAGTTTTTTTTATCATGATTTGTTTCTAACATGACTACATTTCTGTAGCAGAAGTGTCTCAATCCACTCCGACTCCCAGGAGACGTCAACAGTCTCGAAACTTGGAGTTGGAGAGGTATGTTCATAAAATGGTAGAATTTCAATTACCATAGCTTCATGAGTGAAGAAGGCAATATCTCCACATGTTGTCTGGTTCAGCAGTTAAAATCAAAAGTGCATTAGTTTTTTTGGAGTTGGAGAGGTATGTTCATAAAATGTCACATGTGAACATATATGACATTGGCGTGTGTGTAAGAAATACATTTTCAGTTTGCTGCCTTAAGTGAGATGATGTTGGAAGAGAATACATCGAGGTCGTCAAGGGCGATCTGCAGTTAAAATCAAAAGTGCATTAGTTTTCTTGTAGAGACATACACATCATTATATAAATGCAACTAACGTGTGAATTTTTTTTGTTTCTAGTGCGTTTTCGTGTTTGATTTCAACGATCAAGCACTTACTAGATTTGTTGAGCATCAGATGTTCACATCTTTTAAAGAGTTCAACATTTTAAATGGTGGGACGTATGGAAGATTGACACTTCTTATGCGATCACTACATGGGTCATGCATTTCAGCTGAGATTTACGAATTCCAATGGTATGTGTTATTTCAATTAATTTCATTAACACGTGTTTTTTCTTTTAATAAACATTTTCATGCAAGAGCAATCACGGATGAACAAGGCTGCTAGGCAGAAGTAACCTTACAATCATAGTAGTGGGTCGAAGTTGTTTCTACAACGACAGCATGATCTCACTGAAGAATGAGGTCTGGCAGTCGACTAGCTGAAATTATTCAGAGAAACCCACACTCGGAGTTGAGAATCCATTTCGCAAGTGGCTGCAAATGCGCATGTTAGTTTGAACTTGATTTTGTCTCAATTATGTACTTATACTTCTCCAATTCATAGCTTACATAAAATTTTATTTGTTGCAAAGTTAAATGTTAGAACTTCAGTCCTAGCCTACCTTAAAGGGTTCTCAACCACTCTCTGAGGATGATACTTACGAGATTATTTTGGGTAAGCGTCCAAGCTACTCAAAAGGTCTTAGCTGGAGACCCAGGCTCGAGTCCTGCAAAAGTCCTACTAGCAGTTCCTCGACCACATGTTCGCATTCTACAACGGTAGAACAAGCTATTACAATCCTCATTAAGAAACAAAGACTCAAAATTCAAGAAACAAGATGCATGATTGAAGAGCAGAGAAGCTTCTCCGAGATGCATGATTGAAGAGCAGAGAAGGTTCTCCGAGATGCAGTCTAAACAAGTAGAAGAAATGATGAAGAACATTAAAGAAATGAGTCGGACACATGGAGGATCATGAGGCGTCTGCGGCTTTCTTATTTTAATTTCCTTTTTCATGACACTTTTTTGAACAAATTTGAAACTATGTTCTTGTGACGTTTATGTAATTATAATACAATTTTGATGTGGATATATTATTTACGATTTTGGTTGTTCATTTTTTATTTAAATTAAATCAAAATCAAAATAGAATCGAGTAGATACTACAAATGAAACAAAAATAAAAGAAATTAAACAAAATAAAAAGTTAATAATAAAAATAATAATGAAAAAAACTTCAAATACTATTTGTGATGCAGGTAATGTGTCGAGAAAAAGGCCTTATCCCCGATGCATGTAAGATGGCATCGGGCACAAGTTTCACAACGTAAAGTTGGGAAACACCTTCTTCTGACGTGACAAGAACGTCGGCAGATTCCTAGAGGTTACTCAATGCATGATCGATGTTGGTGGAAAGAACACCGATAGAAATGAAGTGTCGACGCAGTTTCTTGGTGCATCAAGGATGACTCTCTCGATACAATTTTACTAACGTCCACCCCGACATTGATGAATACGTTGGGAAATCTTTTTGCAACATTTTTTTTAATCTTCTCTGATGCTATAACACGTCAGAAATATACCATGTTCTTGTAGTGGTAAGTAGTAAGGACATGGCTAATACAAGTAAGGGAGAGTTTTCTCAACCTTGCGAGATGACTTTCTCCATTTGTATCCCGAAAGGTGAACAAGTGTAGACAATAGTTGCTGAAAGGTTGTTGTCTTTAAACACAAACCACTTTTAGTAATATAAATAGATACTTATAGATATACATCACTAAACTAGTCTCAGTCATTTGGATTTTGAAAGAAGACCAAGTGTGGCATTCAATTACTCTGAGAGGAACACATCTTAACCATGAGATAGCTTAACGATTTATATCGTATTGAGGTGGTCGTATAGCTTATTCATCTCATAGAATTAGACATTCCTTCACTTGATATGGATTTAATCAATCCATTGCATGTACCTAAAGCACCAATCACAAGGAGAAAGGTAAAGAAGATACAAGAGGCTCACACAGCATGTTTAAAAGCTAGAAAATACACAACGAGAGGCCAAGAATTTTGAACCCAAATTTTTGTATAATGTTAGTTCAGCAAGTCAAGAAGAGAATGGAGTCAAGATGGCACGGGAAAAGTCGTGCAGTTTGAAAGATGGCACGGGGGACGAAAAAAGTGTGTAGAATTTGTGAAGTGGTGGCTGTCCAACTTGCATCTCTTGGGATTTTGTGATGTCAAAGGTTATCAAACATTGCCATTATAAGGAGCGGATTACATAGCACATATTTAAGACAATTTAAAGTAATTCTATCTTTTTAGTTTTTGAGAAATGGCTACTCGTTTGATGTGCAATCAAGTTTTAAGTTCCTAGGTCTTATTTTTTACAATTTTCAATTAAGTGTATTTCAATGACTTTTAAGTTTCTTGGTCAATCCACGACCATTTGGTCTTTAAAATGGCTTGTAATGCTCATGAGAAGGAACATGATGAATACTAAAAAGCTTTTGCTTATTCAACCCCTCTGGAGTTGTCTTTTCTATCAAATCTTGTCTTAGGTTTGATATTCAATCGATTCATTGGATTAGTTTTGATCAATCTGAGTGAGTCGTCTTAGGATCTAGGAGTGACCACCATAGATTCTAAGTTTGATCTAAGAGTAATTCATCTTCTAACTAAACTCTTGGTTGGAATCATTCGGTAATTTAGTCTCATTTGTGTCCGTTTATAAGGATCTTAGAAGGACCTCTAGCTTTGTAAACTTAAAGCATATTGGATGCTTATCATCACCCCCCTCATTAATACAAGTTAGTTTGTTCATCTCTCCATTCGCACAACAAGCCCCATTAAATTAACTTTATAGCATCTCTAGGATATTTACGTAGTTTTTATTCCTTTCATATTCTTTTAACTTATTTTTCATAACGCCTAGCTAATAAGTAAACCCTAGAACTAAGCTTTAATATTAATTCCCTATATTCGATCCTGGATCACCCAGGTAAACCTATTATTTCACTTACACTTGGACAAGCAATAGAAAAACTTACACTTACAGACTTAGTAGTAGGTGGTGGAGACATTAGGAGCATTTTGCATGCAATGATCATGTCAACTCACATGATGAAGAGAATATTGGAGAGCATTTTGCATGAAATTATTTGTATTTTCAATGATACGTCATCACACCACCAAACAAACAAACAGCCATTCTACAGTAAATTCCATGAAACACAATCCCAATTTCAAAACAATCACATTCAAAAATATTGGCTGAGAGTTTCATGAAAACAAAAACCCCCAAGCAAGTTTTTGGCAAGCAATTACCATCACCCCAAGAGCAGAAAAACCAATCTCTCCACATGTTGTTCGGTTCAACAACACCATTGGTGTATGTGTAAGAGACACACTTTTAGTCTGCTGCCTTAAGTGAGATGATCTTTTGCCAGAATACAACGAGGTGGTGAAAGACGCTCTAAAAGCAACTTCAATAATTAATTTGCATTTATTTTAAACGTACATAAGTATAAACCTAGTTAATAAGTATGTTCTTTACGTGCTTGATTTCATAGATAAAGCACTTACTAGATTTGTTGAGCATTAAATGCTCACTTCTTTCAAAGAGTTTAGAAAGAATGTCATAGACATTTCAAAAAGTACAATGACTCTTAACAAGCACATGTCGACCCACCACATATATTGGTGAATCGTTTGGAAGATTGGAACTTCCTATGCGATCACTATTTGAGTCGAGCATTTTAGGTAAAATTTATCAATTGTAATGTTACTTCACATTATTTTTTTTTTTGTCTACATGTATAATTTTAAAAATTGTTTTCATGTAGGAGTCTTTAAGGACAAACAAGGCTGCTAAACAGAAGTAGTCTTACAACCATAGCAGCGGGTCCAAGTCGTTCTAACAACCACAACATGCGCTCACTGAACAAAGAGGTCAATCAGTGGACCGTGTGAAGTTGTTTAAAGAAACACACACTAGGAGTGACCAATTCATTTCACAGGCAGCCGCAGATGCACATGTAAGTTTATGAAAATTTTTTGTTTTATTTTCTACTTTTAATTGTGAGTTCATAACTTAATTAAAACTTTTGGTACAGAATCAAATATTGGAACTTGAAGGATTTGGACTTAGGGTTGTATTGTAGTGTTGTGTATGTGCATAATTAATTCTATGTGGTAAATCATTAGTCATGATCATTGAATGTAAACTACTCACTATGTACCACTTCATCGCACAATAGCTAAGCCCTCGTTCAGTACAAGTTTTCTTATCGCTTGCCCAAGTATAATAGAAATAGTAGGTTTTTCTGGGTAATCCAAGGTCAAACATAGAAAATTGATATTAAAGCTTAGTTCTAGGGTCTACTCTTCAATTAGGCAGTATAAAAGAATTCTACTCATCTACTTATCTATATTAGAGAATCTGTAAAGGTGATTTGGATTGGATGTGGTGAAAGCGTGAACTAACTTGTATGTAAGAAAAAGGTGAAGGAAGGTCTTTGGGCGATTAAGCTATTTGATAGCTCTGATGCGATATAGCTTACTTAACTAGCTTATAATTAAGGAAAGTACCTCTCGATGTCTTTAAATGCCACAATTTCCCACCTTTTGAGGTATAAATGACTAAGCCTAGCTAAATAAGATACATTTAGAAGTGTTAACTTACAAAACTTATAGAGCTTCGCTTTAAGGGTGACAACCTCTCAGTGCCTAATACCCACACTTGTTCTCTTTTCGGGACACAAATGATGGAAGTTACCTCGCTAAGGTGGAGTTTGTCTTAGTGTTAGTCATATCCTTATTACTCACTATCTCTAGTAGTTGGTGATATACACTAGCTTGGTGATTAAAATAGCTCAGCTAAGGTGATAAGAATTATAAGTTGAGCTTCTTGTTAAGAACTTATGACAAACCTAAACAATGAATAACACATTGACAGATGAAAAGTAAAGATGTGATAAATTGAAAAGGTATAAACATGTAATATATATTAAAGAATGTAGGCCTTCAGCTAATGTACAATATGAACAACATGCAAGACCTGTAGATAAGACTCGTAGTTAAGACAAGTAGTTAAGATCCATAGCTAAGAGAAGAAGTAAAAATTTGACTAAGTGTTCTAAAATAGGCGTTTTGGGTGGTCTATGTGAAAAGAGGTGGATTACTCTACAAGAAAGGTTATGCAAGAAGACTTTTGGAAAGGTTAGGGGCGATTAGAGTTTTTCGGGAAATGGAACTTGGCAAGAAGAAACAAGGAAACTTCTTAGAAATTTTTTAAGTATTTTAATGGGCTACGTGTAGAGTTTATGTTAAGCAATGGTTAAGTTAAATCTTAAGATTACAAGTGTACCACTAAGAAGCAGAAAGGTGGTGACTTATCAAAGGCTTAAAGGTGACTAAGCTTGTGTAAGGATTAGTTTAAATAAAGGTCTTCAGCCAAATTATTAGTCATGGTTATTCTAAGAATTTGAAGAGAAAATTTTATGTGTTGAAGTGTTTCCAAAAACGTGCCTACACGAGAAGACTACGCGAGAAGAAGAAACAAAGAAGCCTTAGAAGTTTAAGTAACTAAGTAGTGTGAGTTTTTTCTTTAAAATGTTCATGTAAACTTTTCCTTATAAGTTCTTATTTGATTTGTGTTAATGATTTCCATTCATATAATTCCTAAAAAGAGATTCACACTAAAAGGTTATATGCTTTAAAGTATGTTTTATGTGTTTAAAGCATGACTTGTTATGAAATTGTGTTCAATGAAGGGATAAAAGCCCTTGGCTTCAGAACATTTTAGAGAATCATTCTTCAATTTAATTTGAGAATCCCAAAATACCAATACATTGGCAAAAAAAAATTAAGAAACTAATTTTCTTATTAAGCATCGTTTAATAAAGTATATATTAGAGAGAGAAAACTTGCGTAGTTAGACTTCTCTGAATCTACTAAATCTCCAATTTGGGGACACCACCCATCAGAGACCTTCCTATCCTCTCAGATGAGATTAGTTTGTGGGATTCAATTGGGATGAAAATTTTTTTAGAGAGAACTATTTTTGCAAAGGGCAAAAACATTCGCTTTTCCTTAATTCTTTGATTGATTGAAAAAAACTGTTTTTATTCTACATATTTACAACTCCTTTTCCTTGAGGGAGTATGAGAGAATCATGAGATTTTATTATATTAATAGAAATTTAAAATCAACTAATTAATTAATTGATTGATTGATCAATTAATAATTAATTAAATCATATTTAATTAATATTTTATTTAAATTATATTTAATTAATATTTCATTTAAATCATATTTAATAAATATATCTCCAATATCTTATAATTTTAAATGAATTTAATTAAATCAAATTATACTAAACTATTAATTAGTTCTCCAGTTAATTAATAGCTAAATTTAATATCTTATAGGGTCATTTTAAAAAATAGAAAAATAAATTAAAATAATTACAAACTATAACAATTTTTTGGATTCTATCAATGATAGTCTTTTATCACTATTGTATATTAATGACTATCAATGATAGAATTTGCTATAGGTTGTACCCATTTTATAAAATTTTCTATTTTTGAAAATTTCTCAATCTTATATTTAACTTAAATTAAAGGAAAATTTTCAAAAATAGTAAATTTTACAAAATATTTAAATTATTTTGCTATAGCTTGTAGATATTTTAATTTATTTTGCTATTTTTAAAAATGTCTCTAAATTAAATTTGAATCACATTCAAATATAAATTTGTCTCATAACCAATAATTTTAATATGAATCCAATTCACATTAAATTAATATTTGAACTCATTCAAATATTTTATCTCTCATAAATTAATCTTGAATCAACAAAATAAAATTTATATAATAAAAGTTTGATTAACATATAAACTTTATATTATAATGTATCACTATACTAATTCTCAAAGTAAATTTGAACATTTCAAATTACAACCTATATAAATAAATCTCATTATCCTTTAAGAGCTAGAAAAGGAATCTAATGGACCTACAGATCAAAAGCTACAACAATATGAGATTAATTGGCTAAACTAATTAACCACATTAATCAATATTCGTTAACTGTGTACACTTCACTAAAGACTCACAACTGAACTCTTCTCAATGTATATGTATTTCTGTATCTACGGATATAGACCAATAATAGTAAGTTAGTCCTTTATGATTATTTGTAACACCAGTTGGGTAAAATTACTGTTTTACCCCTAGATTACCTCTAGTCCTTAAATATCAGTGCTCCTTTAATGAACAACCTGTTTATACTCCAACCAATACACAGAAACCTCTCTCATGCCATAGAAAGCTAGAGCATTTCGTTCAAGTCTCAAAGACACCATTTAAGTGAACACTCATTTACTTACCTTAAAGTCAAGAAGGAGTGAATTCCATCTTTTGTGATTATGTTCCCATCTCCCCACTCAATCTTATCCCCAAAATGGTAAACATATTGAGTCGTTAATTTGTATACTTTAACTCGTACAAATCAAAGAACCATCCCCCACGAACAGGAGTTCATAATGCACTTAAGATTAAGACTAAGTTACCTAGGTCATCCTAATCAAATAAACCTTAACTAATTAACGGAGTTACATCTAGTGGTTACTATTTCATGGTCCGGTCTTATGAAAACTTATTGCAGAGGATACACTCACTCGCATGTCATGTACACGAACGCATTAGATCATTGTGTTTGTATTAAATACAAAGTGAGTCGTATCCATAGTGTTACCAAGATAAGATACCCAACTTTATCCCTATACTATAGACCATTTAAGTTGATTTCGATCATTGATTCCTGTATATCTCTACATACTGTTCAAGACTCATTAAACAACTTAGGATGTTAGTTTATTTGATTTGTGTTAACGATTTTCATTCAGATGATTCTGAAAAAGACATCTAAACAAAAAAGTTTTGTTTTAAAGTATGTTTTACGTGTTCAAAGCGTGACTTGTTATGAAATTGTGTTCAAACCATTAGTTACTTCTTTTTAATGAGCTAATTTTTATATGCACATAAAGAGTAATGGTCACCATGGGGTGTACGGGGCTACATGGTGATGAGATGCTAGTTAATATGTTGGATGGAGCACATTAAACTTAGTGGCACGGGCAATAAAATGAACAAATCTATATATCCTTGGATGTTGTTGTTACAATAGTCTAAGCGCAAAGTTACGTGACCTAGAATAGAGGATGATTCGGGATCCTTGATTAAAGGAATGTTTGGTAACTAATGTGTTTGGCGAAATGATGTTTACAAAAAGGTATTTTGCAAAAAGGTTTTCTTAAAACCTCACTGAGTCCTGTAGTCTTATGTTTTTAAATTCTATATTCCAGGTATCAGGCTTTAGGCCAAGTAGAGAAGAACTGAAGGGCTTGCTAGGTGAGAAGAGCTGCCATACGTTTTACTTTCTAAGCTTAAGAGTTGTACTTTTGTAATTTGTAAGTGTTGTAGAATGCCTTACTTTTTAAAGTTAATAAAAGTTTTGGTTTTGTTTACTTCTCTTGTGTTAAGTTGTTTTATCGCCTAAAATATAACTATAGTTTAAGTTACGAAAAGAAGCTAGCCAATTAAGCAAAGGTTATGGACCTTAAGACTGAGTGTTTTGGCGTTTAACACACAAGATACTCAAGTCACGTCGCGTTTCACATGACAAGCTAGTAGGTCTACGAGACGGGGTGTGATACAACATATATTACACAAAAATAGAAAAATGGAAAGAAAAGCGAATGGAAAAGATTACAAGCTAGGGAAAAGTGGAACATGGATTCTTCTCTACTCGGACTCTAAGCTCTCACTTACGATTTAACCAGAAAAGAAGAAGAAAAATCTTTGAAGATGGTGGAAAGGCTAATCATTTCCACCTCTCTCAGAGGTTTGGCCCATTTAGGTCAGATATTGTGAATGTTGTAGAAGGAGACTTTTTATAAACAGCTTTTGGGTGGGAAACTATTCTTTTAAGTATGTCAACACTAAAGTAGCCTCTATCATCAAGTCTTATCAACTCCAACTACCACTTTCGTCTTCTAGCAAACCTCTTCTCACGTTCTGATATGGTCTTCTCACGTAGTCTTCGCGTGAGTTCCTCTGTGATTCACTAGCTTCTTCTTTCGTTCATAAACATGCATTAAGCCACTAAAAATACAGTAAAATAGGCATGGAAACTTATGTAAAGTGTATTTTCAAATATTTATGGATTTTCAACAAAAGATACGTGTTTTGACACTTTTACTATGCGTTTTGGTCTCATTATTCTACCTAAAAGGCTGTAATAACTTATAATTTTATTAGTTATCAGAACTCTAATCCAAACCCACCCTAGAGGTTCTCAACCATTTTCCAAGGATGAGATATGTGAGACCATTTTAGGTAGACGATCGGGCTACTCAAAAGGTATTGGTTGGGGCTCCAAGCCCAAGTCCCAGAAGAGTGGTAGCAATTCTTTGACCTCCTATTCGCAAGAAATGCACTTTAGGGACGCAAACTAAGAGCTACACTTGAGTGCCTGCAATCCAAAATTGAATAACAAAGAGGTGAGCTTGAAGAATCTAAACGCTTGATTGAAAAATAACAAAGAGCGTCAGAGATGCATGCACAACAAATGAAAGAAATGTCTGACAAATGAAAGAAATGAATAAGATGATTGAGGAAATAATTCAGACACAGAGAGGACCTTGAACACTTGTGGTCCATATTTTTAACTTTTAAGTTATTTAATTTGTTATCAGTGATATATATCTAAATTTACTTTCATGTCATTGTATGTGTGGACTTGTGAGAATATAGCGTTTGTGACGATTAGGAGAATTTTTTTAATGTAATTTCTTTAAAAAAATTTGTTATTGTTCGACACTTTAACATTTAGTTTCTAATATAAATTTTGATTTGGTATTTTATATAATTATTTATTAATTTTGTGTTAATTGTTTTTTATAATTTTATTTAAATTGAATCGAAACCAAAAAGTGTACCACACGATTAAAAAAATTCAATATAATAATTGAAAAAATAAATATATTACAAATATCTCTTGACACATACAGGGCATTGTCAATGTGTCTGTCCCTTGACGTATTGAGCAACAGGTTGAGGAAAAGGTTTCCCGACACTACATCAAGAAACCCTTTCTTCCAACATTTGGACGGGACGCCAGTAGTGTCATTTTTCTGACGTTCTCTATTCATCGATAATAGTCTCATCTAGATAAAGGAATTCCCAATATCATTCTGCTTGTACGTTGAGAATTGCTCCCTCGACACAGCACTACCGACTTCTTTCCCCATAAAACTGCGTACATCGGGAAACCTTTGTCTGACGCCTTTGGGTATATATTTTGATGTAGGATGACGTCGAGAGATCTATGATTTTTTGTAGTGTGTCTTTATTTTTGTCATTTGAGTTAATAATTTCTTATAATAACTTCTGATGTTGCAGAATCTTCTCTAACAATTTCATTTATAGAAGATGAATCTGTTGACAACTCTTGAATCATTTCCCGAGGATGCACTGTCAGATCTCACAGAAATAATTGCAGAAGAACTCATATAAGGAAATACTTGATCATCATCATCATTTACCTTTACATACTTATCCTCAGTGTCATGGATAACAATGTATATGGACTCCAAAACAATTTGGTACGCTTATTAAACACCTGAAAGGCTCTATTATTTAAAAAAGTCACAAGAAAAATACCTTCATCTAATTTAGAATCCCACTTTCGATGAAATTCTCTATCATTAAGAATATTGCACAGACTCCCGAAAACATGAAAATATTTAACACTTGGTTTATGACCTTTTCATAACTGATAATTCGTATACAAGGTACCTAGTCAGAGCAAAATACGATTATGTATGTGTCAAGCAGTATTTAACGCCTCAACTTAGAAATACAGTGGAAGAGACTTAGCATGCAACATAATACGTGTCATTTCTTACAGAGTATGATTCTTTCTTTCAACAATTCCATTTTTCTAAGGAGTCAAAGGAGCTGAAAATTCTTGAAAAATGCCTTCATTCTAACATAACTCAAAGAAAGAAAAGTTCTCAAACTCACTTCCATGATCACTTCTAATTTGGCAAACACCTTTGTCTTGCTCTTTCAAAAGCTAAAGACATAGTGATAAAAAAAACTTTAAATAACGTATCTTATTTTTCTCTAATAAATTTCACCCATGTGTATGTTAAGAAGTCATCTACAACAACAAACACATACCTTTTACCTCCAAGGCTTTCAACTTGTATAGGACCCATCAGATCCATATAAAGAAGCTTAAGAACATGACTTGTATAAACTTGACCAACCGGCTTGTGAGAAGCCTTTACTTGTTTTCCAGCTGGACATTCAATACATACATTTTTTGAATCATTTTTCAACAAAGGTATCCCTAGCACAGCTTCTGCCCCAACACTTTGCAAATCTTTGAGATACTTACATGTCCAAGACGCTTATGCCATAACACTACTTTGTCATACTTTGATAGATTACATATGAGATTCTTTATATCATTGTCCCAGTGGTAATCACTATCTGATAATCGAGTGCCAATCATCACAATACATTTCTTTTGATTCAGCGCTTCATGTTTTTCTTTAGAGAAGTTGACCACAAAGCCTTGATCACATGGCTAACTTATGTTAATTAAATTTGTTGATAACTCTTCAACAAGTCTGACATCATTAAGAACAGGTTCATTAGATCTATTGATATTTCCTTTTTCCACAACTTTACCTTTAAGTCCATCACTGTTAAGTCATATATCTAGCACTACATTCCTTCAATTCAATGACAAATAAAAAAAAAAATTATGTCTTTTGTCTAGAACAGCCACTATCAAAATACCAATCTTTCAAATTAGATGCATGAATAGATGTAAACGCCAAATTATATAGATTGCGCTTTGGTTCATTCCTCACTCTTCATTAAGATTTTTTAGAGGGAGAATTATTTTGTAGGCTTTTTCTGCT
This sequence comes from Cucumis variabilis, assembly GCA_037974545.1. Taxonomy (NCBI): domain Eukaryota; kingdom Viridiplantae; phylum Streptophyta; class Magnoliopsida; order Cucurbitales; family Cucurbitaceae; genus Cucumis; species Cucumis variabilis. The sequence continues at coordinate 23,638 of JBBPDI010066982.1, forward strand.
ACTTTTATCATACAAAATTCTATGTCTAAACTGATTGTATCCATAAAGCCTGTAACAAAATGGTCAGACCCACTTTTCCACAGAAGTGGCGTGATTTTAATTGAAGCCAAAATGGTCAATATTTTGAGCTCACTTTGTGTCACACCCCGTCTCGAGACATGGCGTGATGTCAGTCGAAGCCATTCCCCTTCAAAACAACTTCAACTGACACATGACATGAAAATATGACACAATCAACAATAAAAGTCTTTTAACTGGGAATACTTTAAACCATAGTGTGACCCATATGAAATCTTTATAAAACATATAATGGAAATTGAATAAATCATGAAGTTATGAATATTAAAACAATCATAATATTATTTTGAAACAAAACAATGCCTTGTAAAAAGAAAAACTAAATTGGCTTAGCAGCAGTAAGTTCAGCATGTGTAGATCCACAATCTGTATCTGGAAAGTGGAAAAAGATTTTGAAAGAGTAAGTCGAAAGACTTATAGGGCGTTCGGGTCGTGGAGTGAGTTATTATAATATGTGGTTGGAGTGGAGATTATTGTAGTTTGTAGGTTATTATAGTTTGTGTTTGGGGTGAAAATTGTTATAGTTTGGGTTATTATAATCTATGTTTGGGGAAGTGAGGAATAGTGAAATGGAGGAGTGAGAAATAGTGACATATAGGAGAAATGAGGGGTGAGGAATAGTGAAAGGGGGGAGTGGGGAATAGCGAAAGGAGGGAGTAAGGAATAGAAAAAATAAGGAAAGTACAATAATCATAATCCTCCTCCTTCCTTATGGGTAGCTAACCATCCTCCTTTAAGGCAGTATTTAAGTCAGTCGTACCATCAGTAAGGAGTTAACCACATGTATAGAATAGGTCTCATGGAATATTTAGGCATGGATAAAAACAATGGAAAACATGAAATATTTCCTTGAAATCATAACATAGCTTGAAAATATTATTTCAGTAAAAATTTATCAATAGCATAACTTGTATAAGAACTTGAAATCATGTTTAACAAATCATTTTACGAGCTCTTGCTTATAAAGTCTAAAACATGTTCAATAAATACTTTAGAAATCATGATGTGACTCACAAGTTATTGCTTGTAAACGTGAAAATGTGTTCAATAAATAGCATTCAAAAACATTTGTTACTCACAATCACTTGAATATAGCTTTCGTCTCGGAAACTTCTCCTAATCCTTCTTGTCCTGAAAATTTTATATTTTATCCTTAATTAATTCCTTGAACATGAAAATATCCAAAAATTTCTTAAAAATTTCTAAAAATATCAAGACAGCCCAAAAAACTCAAAAAACAACCCATCGGAGCCCATTAACATGGTGCAAGCGACTGGCCTTGTGCTAACCTTGGTGAGGTGGGACGTGCACTGCGTGCTAACCTTACAAGGGGTTGCAACACGCATGCTTGCCGCCTACCCAATGCTCCTTGCATGCATGGTGCGCGCATTGGTGCTTCACGCATACCCTGTGACGTATTAACCTCTTAAGGCAAGGTCATGCGCGTAGCTTAAACGCATGCTTTGTCGCTCATTTGTGTCATGACCTTGTCATATGCGTGCAACATGGTTTAAAATAATCTCTATAACCAAAATGCCAAGCCCATCTCGCCTAGACATGCATGACACACAGCCACTACTCAGACATTGTTTAACTTTCAGGATCATGACCCATCTTTGAAAAATCATAACTTAAAATCCATAACTTTGTTTGTAAAACTTCCTTCTACAAAGCTGATCTAAAATGTCTTAACTTTTGTATCTCAAATTTTGGAAGGAAAATTCCAAATAATGAGTCATGTATTCCTCTGGAAGTACACCTTGCTCAGATTCACTTGAGAAATGACCTTCTTGCTTTCTTTGATCAAATTACAAATCTCCTTGAATCCAAAATACACAGAAACCCTTTATCACAAACTAGACTCAATTTTTGAACTTTTAAAACTAAAATAAGTGATTTTGCAGGAGTGAGTTTTGAGAAATCTATTGTTGAAGTTGACCTATTTATAGAGTCCCTTGGATGCGATTAAGATGACACTTAATCCTTGATTAGACCCACCTCTTAAGCTCTTATTAACATCTCAGCAACTCCTTCACGTCCTTCTTGGTTGCAAAATGCATGATGACATGGTTTAGACACCTAAACTTACTTTTAACCGAATGACCTCATCATGCCACATACTTGATCCAATCGCATAGTTAACCTCTATGGCCTTGTCGCATGGCTTGGCCACATAACCTCTAAACACCCAACCTTCCTCGCATGCTAACCTCCATGTTCACCTCGCCAATCCTTGGCCGCCTAGCTTCCTCACGTGGAATATTTTTCACCTAGCATGCTTTCTCGACCAACTAACTTCTCAAGCATTCTTGCTGCAAGCTTTCCTCGCGTGCCATCAAGCTTCAAACGCCTAGCTAACCTCAAAAGCCTTCTAGGTGTTTGTCTTGCCGTCCAACATAAGTCCTAAATGCCTATCAAGCTAACTTCTTTAGAGATTCTTTAACCTTCATTTGTTGTCCACACAACCTTTAAACATCCAAAAACCAACCTTTTGACACCTAGCCAAATTTCTCAACTATTCCCTTATTCTCAAACCTAAACTTAAATTCCAAATATTTTTACCTTCTTTTTCCATAATTTCATTTTCTCTTGTCCTTGACTAATCTTTGCAAATTCCAAATGTTAAAGAAATCTCGGGTTTCACACTTTATGACGACCATAGTATGCAAAACCTCAGTGTCAACAGCACGCACACTCTTTCTATTAGAAGCTCTAAAAACTACTGTAGAGGATTCTCCAGTATATGAATTCTTTCCCGGGAAGCTAAGGTCCTTCTTATCACCTTTAATCTTCCCTTCACTGAGAAGATTATCCAAACGTTGAGTTCCAAAAGTAAGTAATTTGAACGACTTAGACAAGGAGTCAAATTCATCCTGAACATCTCTAAGTTCCATTTTAAGAGTAGAAATCATTGTCTTTCATGAGAGCTTTTATTCTCTTCTGCTATAGTTTCATAACCTCTTGATCTTCTTCCCATTTTAACAATAATTCATCATAATTGTGCTGACTAAGATTAATTTTCCTGTCCTCTTCACAACCTAATTTCAAAACAGATACAGTCTCAGTAACTTTTGATTTCTTTTCCAATGCACAAATTATTAAGACTCTGTCAAAATTTTCTCCATCACTATCAAATGATGATTCTTCATCAGATAGCATAATACAAAACTCTTATTTTTCCTCTTTAAAAAAGTGGAACATTCTGCTTGGTAGTGTCCAAAACCTTTACAATCATGTTGAAGCTTCTGTTACTTCTGAGAGATTGTGAATTTACATCACTCTTGTCAACATCTTTTCATTTATGAGCTGCGTATGAACTAAAGGAACCTAATTCAGAAGAGAGTTAGAATTGTCGAACTTGCAGTTAGATTGAGTTCTATAACCATCAAACCTTTTATAAAATTTGCTTTTATGCTTTGAAAACTACTATGTCAATAAAGCTATAGATTTTGCTAAATTGTCATCCTATGAACACTCTTTGCTTAATTCAGGTGAGTCGTCGCTTATCACTCACAATGCAATTCCACTTTTCTTCTTTGGTTCTCCATCATTAAGAGACAATTCAAAAGGTTCTCAAGAAACCAAATAGCTCATCAAGCTTCATTGTAGTAATGTCATTTGCCTCTTCAATGGCAATGACCTTCATGTTAAAACAAGATGGAAGAGATCATAACACTTTACTAACAAGCTTAGTATCATAGATTTTTTCACCAAGCGCAAACGATTCATTTGCTAAACCAAGAACACGAACATTAAACTCAACTATTTATTCATCATCATTTATCTTGAGAGCTTTAAATTTGTAAACCAAGGTCTACAGCCGTGACACTTTTACTTTAGAGATACCTTCATAAGTAACCTTCAGAATACTCCAAGCCTCCTTAGTCGATGTACAAGTGTTAATCATTTTGAAGACATTCTGATCAACCCTATTAAAAATTACATTTAATGCACAATAATTCCCAAGAGAAGCTTCCTCCTTTACATTTGACCAGGAGATTTCTAGCTTTTGAATCACCTTACCATTAGCATTTTTAATAGTAGGATGCACCCACCCAAAAATAACAGCCTTCCAAGACTTGTAATCAATTGATTTTAAGAAGGCAATAATCCTAGCTTTATAATAAGCATAATTTGATCCATTCAAAATTGAAGGTCGTATAGTTGAGCTTCCTTCACGCACAGGTTCCATAGGACATACAACATAGATAACTCGCTCTGATACCAAATGAGAAAACAATAGAATAGTTAACACTCGTGCTTCGAGTAGTTACCTCAGTGATTAATTGAAGAAACAACAAAAGGAATAATAAGCAGATATAACAGCAATAACACCAGATATTGTTAACCAAATTTAATGACATAGCATGCGAGATGCTCTCTAAGTACCTCTCCATCGCATAATAGCTAAGTTCTTAATGAGTTAAAGCTTTCCTACTACTTGTCCAAGTGCAACAGAAACAGTAGTTTACCTGGATGATCCATGGTGGAACACAGAGAATTGATTCAAGGCATTAGTTATAGAATTTATTTATCATCTAGGCAGTATACAAGAATTAAAGAATAACAAATATAAAGAATGCAAGAATAAACTAAACTACTTATCTAAGCCTAGAGAATTTGTAAAGAGAGAATAAGATGGCAAAATGAAAATGTGAACTAACTTGTATGAAAGAAAGAGTGAAGGAATGTCTATGCATTATAACGTCATTAAGCAATGTGATAACCTTGATGCGATACAATTTACTCAACCAGCTTCTGATTAATGTGTGCTCCTCTCGAAGTCATTAAACACCAAAAATGGTCACCTTTCGAGATCCATATGACTAAGTATGATTAGGCAAGATATATCTAGAGGAATTCACTTATAAGATGTATAGAACTTCATGATTAAGGACAGAAACCTCTTGGCGCCTAGTTTCCAAACTTACACTGGTCTGGAAATGAAAATAGCTCAACTAACGTGATAAGACTTATAAGCAAAATTTCATATCGATCAAAAACTTATCACAAACCTAAACTACAAATAACACATTGACTGATGGAAAGTAAAGGAATGATGGACTGAATAGGTAAAAACATGTAATATATAACAAAGAATATAAGCCTTCGGCCATTGTACAATATGAACAGTATATATTACAAATGAATACAAAAATAAAAAGAAAAAAGAGTGGACAAGATTACAAGTTCGGAAAAGTGGGGGATGAACTTCTCTGCATTCAAACTCTATGCTCTTGCGTTAGAATCTGCTAGAGAAGAAGAAGATAATCCTTACAGACAATGGTCGCCTTTCTGCCTTTCTGCCTTTCTCTCTCTCTAGGATTTGGCCCATTTAGGCACACTTTCCTTTGTGAATGAGACTTTTTATACGTAGCTTTTAGAGGAGTAACTTCTATTTTTCTAAACATATCAACGCTATATGTCGAAAGCTGTATGCGGCATGTCACATCATCTCCAACTACCGTTCTTTTCGTCTAGCAAACAGCTTCTCGCATTGTGATTTGGTCTTCTTGCATATTCTTCTCACTAAACATTTTATAATTTTCTAACTTCTTTTGTTCATAGACCTATGTTTAGACACTGAAAACTGTGTAAAACAGGCATAACACTTATGTAAAGTGTATTTCTGAATACTTATGAATTTACATCTACTACGCATTTTGACATTCTTCTTATGCGTTTTGGCCTTGATATTCTATATAAGAGGCTATAATAACATGTATTTCTAAACGTTATTAGTATTCTTTTTAGTTTTTTCCCTAAATTAAAAATAATCAAGCTTCCTCTAAATTGTGATTTGAATTTAATAAAGATAGTCAGGCTCCTCCTCAAGAAGTAATTGAACCTATTTCAATTCACTAAGTCTTCTTTACATATATTATCACGAATACACCATGTATTGTCTATGAAGATATTAAACAATCTTCATAAAATATCTACGAAGGTAACAACTTACCTTCGTAAAGATTTTTCACAAAACAGTAGTTTGAAAGCCTCTTGAAAGAATACCTTGAAGAGCAACAAATCTCTCCTTTTTACAAGGAAGAACTTCAAAACAAACAAGGAAAAGGATCTTGTAAAGATATTACGATTAAAAGATTCTACCAGTTGCAAACCTTGTTGATGAAGGATAAAGTATCTTCTAAAAATAACCTTTAGTGAGAGAAAGAGACATCAACCAAAGGATTAATAATATCCCTAAGAACAAGGAATATATTTTTTTCCTTTTTTACAATAAAAAGAAACTAAATAAATATTTGTAAAAAATGTAACAAATATTGTTGTAATTAAAGAAATGTATACAAATTATTTAAATTAATAATTAAGTTGCAAAATTATTTACTTTAAATTAAGATATAGACTTTAATAATGGTATTTCTACTCGAGATAAATGGATGATAATCTTTTTTATATTTCATGGTATTTATAAAAATATCAAAAAACTCGATCATTAATACCAATGTTGAACCCTTCGAAATGTATTCGCATATGTTAACGAAAATTTATTTCGATCCTCACTTGTAAGTTAAATATATCTATCATATTTGTAAGACATTGCCATTAATGTCAATATTTTATTATTTTAATATATTTATACAATAAAATGTATGGTAAAATATTTTTTTTGGTACTTAAGTTGTTGAAAATAAATGTATTTAGTTCCTAAAGGCCCGTTCGGTAATGTTTCCATTCTCTATTATCTATTTTTGTTTTCATTTTTTAAGAAATAAAGGTGTTTGGTAATGTTTTCTATTTTTCGTTCTAAAAAAAAGTAGAAACGTTTTCCCTTTTATAAGAAATTATTGGGAAAAAAAGTAGTTTTTCATGTCCTGTTTCTTCATTTTATACGGTTTCAAATTAGCAATTTGAGTTCTTAAGTTTTAAAGAATAGGTTTAAAAGATCCCTTAACTGATAATTTATGATGTGCCAATATGACTTCGGAAAGAAAATCATATATACTTAATTAATTTTATATTTAAATTAATTAAATTTATTAGTTGAGTAACCTTTTAAATCTATTTTTGAAAACTGAGGGAACATTTGACGTGCAGATTCAAAATCAAATGCCTATGGACTTATTTGATAGGATTCTAATGCTTGAGAATTACAAATTTCTGTGTTTGAAGTGCAGGATTTTGAAATCTGGATTTCTTATGTCTATGTTTGGGGTGTTGGTTTTGAAATCCTAGGTTTAGCTAATCTGTTTAGTTTTTTTTTTTTTTTGTGAATTGTACGTGTTAAATTTATCATGACTCAATATTTTAATTGATTTTTTCATATCTTGTACCTCTAATTCAATTTCTTGACTTTATTGATTTTTATGACAATAATGTAAAGTCGAGAACTTTTAACATTCGATAACAATAATTTTGATTACAGTTGCATTAACATGAATGATCTAATTAGGAATATTACAAATCATTCACAAAATATAACACGTCATGTAATCGGATGGGGTTTACGAAAGTTATAGTTAAGCAACATTAAAAAGGGTCTAATAGGTTTCCAAATTAAGCAGAACCAAAAGGGTCATGCAAAAACAAAAGTTAAGTAGAGTTACATTTACCCGTAATTATGGTTGTCTTCCTATAATATGCATGCAATGTATTTTAAACGACTTTTATCAAGAGTTTAAATAAAAATGAGTTTTTTATATATAAAAAAAATACTTTTTTCTCAAGTCAATCCAAATAAGTTCTAAGTCTTCTAGTTAAGCTAAACAACGAAAAAAATGAAAATTATGTTAAACTAAAAATAAACTATGGTATATATAATATATATTTACAATTTTCACTATATTCCATTATTAATATTTGATTTGTACTTGAGATCACAATAGGTAGGTCATCAATTTTCACTAGGAAAAAATATAACAAAATAAACAAAATCTCCTAAAATGAATGAAAGATTAAATTTTAAACAAAAAAGAGATAATTAAAACAATGATATAATAATAATAATAATAGTTTTAAAAAAATACTCCAAAATAAAGAAAATAAAAGAATGGAACAATGTCTCAAATGCTCCTACCCAATTCGAAAACAATCCTAAGTACAATTGTTCATCTAAAACTCAAATACCCTATAATTAAACAACACATCCTTATTAAAATTGTGTACGTTTAGGTATTCAAAGCTGAAAAGAATCCACCTTCATTATATTCCACTTTCTTAGATTCCACTAAATCTTCAAAGTCTTTGATCAGTTGCAGAAAAGATTGGAACTTCAAGCTTCATCCTCTTCAAAACCTTCAAAGTCTTCATACATTTGGCGCAAATCAAAGAATTTTCTTATTGCCGACCATCTTCTTCATCAAACCGATTACAACCTTCTACATCAAACTGATTACAGATTCTTTTTCACTTAGCACAAATGTGAGCTTCTTCAAGAGATTTTCTTCTTCGCTCGTTTGAGATCTGCTTCTCAAGGAATTTTATTCTCAAAACGAATATACTTCTCAATTGTTCATGCACATTCAGGTGATCTCTTAAATTTTGTCAAGGTGAGAAAGAAAAAATGTAAAGTGAATATCTTTTAGTTTTTAATTATAGTTCATATATAGATACAGTTGTGAATATAAATTAATTTTTAGATTATTTAATTATTCTTTTAAATTACAGCAACAATATATCCCCTATATTTTTAGGACACATACAGTGTAATTACATCCAAATACATTGTATTCGATATAAAACATCAACCACATACCTTGTATTCTCCCTTTCCATCTTCTATCCTCTTTGGTCTCTTCCAAAAGATCTAAAAATTAATATTATTTTAACTCCAAGGGGTAATTAAGAAAAAGTACAACAAAACCCCAATAACCACAAAGTCACTAAAATTCGACGACTAACAGCGGCTGGAAGTTTTGGCAAAAACCGGTGAATGGATGGTGATGAAGGAGACCAGAGCGGTTGGGCGTGCGACGTGCAAAGGAACAAGCGGTGAAAAAGCGCTCGACTTCAAATGAAGTAAAAAATGCGACTAGCAGCGTGCAGCGGAGGAGACGTTTCCTTGCGGCTTAGTTCTCCGTTAACAGAACGGAAGGGATGGCTACAAAGATGGAGATCTCGACTGGACAGAGAACACTCGAACGAAGATGGAGGTGTTGTCGATAGCTAGGGTTTGGTGAAAGTAAAGAAGATGATGACTAGTGGGATGGACAAAGAACGCGGACCAAAAGGTATACTTAAAATAATAATAATATTATTATTAATAAATAATATTATATTATTCTTTTTCCTTAAATATCTTCCTTTTCCTTTTTTTTCTTTTTCAATTTAAATAAAACAAATCCTCACTTCTCAATTAATTCATTCCAAAAAAAAAATATTCTAATTTTCTATAAATATTTTGGAATATTAAATTTATGTTTGACATTATTTTAGAAATATGAAGCAAATAGCATGATTTTAGGGGATGAAATTTTTTTTAATAACATAAGTGGATAATCTTAGCACGATTTTAGGAATGATAAAAATTTTAATTCAAATTATTATTAACAATACCTATTTTTATAAATTTTTAAAGCAATTTTAATATTTTGGCGATTTCAAATGAAGATTTAAAATTAATTTTTAAATAACAATTCTGGAAAATAGATATAAAAAAATATTAAAAGGTAATCCTAAAATTTTGAAATTATGTTTGGCATCATTTTAAAGAAATCAATCAAGTAGCACGATTGTAGGGGAGATCAAAATTTTCTTAGAATAATCCTATTAAATACATCATAATTATAGGAGTAAGATACAATTGTAATTTCAATTTATTATTATGTTAAATAAATTGTTATTAGAAATATGAAAAATTTAGGGAAATCAATCAAGTAGCGTTATAGGGGAAAATCAAAATTTTCTTTAAATAATCATATATACATTAAATGCATCATAATAATTCTAGAGGTAAGATAAAATTTTAATTTTAGCACCCACAACTAAATAAATTATTAATTAATTGATTTGAAACCTATAAATATGAAAATCTGGTATAAATTGCCGACATAAATATAGGAATGTTGATTCAATAAGATCTATCCCGAAAATAAATATTTATTTAATATTTTTACAAAATTAAATGATTTGCAAATACACTGTATCTGTCGGATAAAAATTTTCAGGGGTAATCAACTGGAAAAAAGTTTACATCAGGTGATTTTGCTATAAATATTTTTTAGATTTGCGATTTTCTAATTTATTATCCATTATTTTGTCATTCTCACAGTTTTTTCTGTTTTTAATGTGATCAGTTGAGATCCACCTTTCTAGTAAGAGTGTTATTTCGTTCAAGATAGGACGAGAATCATGAGCTACCTAGAAAGTTTACTTTACTACCTGAAAGAGAAAAAAAATCAAGAGATTGAAGACTAAATTCTCACTCTTTTTTGCCCCTTTTTTAAGTAAAATTGAAATGGTAGATTAAGCTTTCAACCTCTAAAAAGGAATGATCATTCAACTAAGCACATTTTGGTTTGAATAGACCAAATTTTCATTGTTGCAGTTTCTCAATTCCAACGTAAATCTACTTTATTGTCTTAATATTTCTATTATATTATTTTGATGGGACATTTTTTAACATTAAAATATTTATAAAATATAATAAAATTGTAAAATATAATAAAATGTAAGATTCTATCATTGATATACTTTCATTAATAAGAAATCAAAATTGTTAAAACATTGACAAAAATCCTATTTCTATCTTTAATATTTTGTTATTTTCTTTACTAATTTTCTTTTCTTAAAAAGAAAAATATTTTTTAAGTTATGTTTACTCTTTCATTTGTTTTTAGTTTGTTTTTAATACTTTACTACGACATTTACATGTTTGAATTATTTTTTTTTTAATTAAGCATGAATAAAGACAAAAGGTTCAAGCTATTGAGAAATAATATTGCATATTGCAACATTTGAAAGATACAAACAAATTATTGTTGTTAATTTTGCATTAGAACTAATATGTATTTGATAAATATAATCTTTTAAATTTAATGCATAACTATAAGAACCAATAAACAAAAATAATAATCAAACGATTAAATAGTTATTTTCGTTTCACTAAACAAGAAAGTCAAATATTTATAAACACATTCTAGTTTCTAGTTTTTAGAAAACATGATACAAAATGCAATTCACAAAACAAAGATATGATCAAGCAGGCCTAATTTTTCTCCCAAAATAATGTTCTTTCATGAACGCAACTAAACGCATACATTTTATTCTTAAGTAAAGCAGCAACTCCAAAGAGAGTAAGAAATTTGTTAGTCACATATTACAAGAAAATTTGGTGCCTAAATTCTTAATAGATAAAAAGGTTACAACAATATCGAGTGCCATCCATCAGTCGAACAAGAGACTTTTATGCCAATTATATTAAAAGCCCTGAAACAATGAACTCATCATATTTGACATTCCTGCAATACTAGTGAGCTTGTGTCATCTGTTCTTAATGCCAACACAAGCATTCATACCATTTTTCTATGTGTAACCGACAAAAACCATTTGTCTACTTATAAAGAATGAACCAGAAGCCCACAACTTGATAACGCAAAACGGTTGTGAATCTTATATTTTCACAGTCAGATCAGTTGCTAAGTTTATGGAAATACCAGTAGGCGATGATGACGCAGGTCTGTAACAATGCTTAACTTTCCATTTTCGCATGTTCATGGAGTCATTGGATTCTGATCTTTAGCCTTAGCCAATTTTGCTTGTATAAGTTTGTCTAAGATGGGAGGCTCCAAAGGAATGGAGTCGAGACAACGCTCCGATGCTGC
>JBBPDI010066984.1:0-18516 GCA_037974545.1 Cucumis variabilis
AGTCGATTACTTGACGCTTTTAAAAACGTCAAGTATACGTTTACTTGACACTGTATTAACGTCAAGTAAACTAATTTTTGTAGTAGTGAACGTTTCCCACCATTTCCCCTAACTTTTAGAAGAGCCAAGTAATGCAAACCAATGCATTTAACGGTTGTGGGGGCAAATATTGACCCGTTTAAAGATTGACTATTTTCAATCCTTATCATGCATATGTTCGTCATTATTATATTTCTATGTAAAATAGGAAAGTAGACTTCAATACGAACCCAATGTCACAAAAATCACCTAATCTGAAGTTCAAACGAAGAAGAACTGGAAAATTAAACATAAGGAGCACATTGGTAAATAATTGAAGAAGATTGACATGTGTCAGTCCCTCACTCACGCACGTCCAGCCTCGAAGTCACAAGTTCGAACCTCACCAGATGCATTTTTAATGCAGATTTCTTAAGGCACAAACGTTGTCATTTTGCCTTATCCGCACGTGCGTCGCTCAGATCACAGGTTCGAGTCTCCACTCACGCACAAATTAACCCATTTTATTCGAATCTTAAATTTGTGTCTTCCCATTTTAGCCTCTCTCCACGTGACACGTGGCATAATCTCCTCACGAGCGCCCCTCTGCCACCCGTTTTCAAATCCTGGCTAATGTATTTTCATTTTCTGTTCAACTTTTTCATGGCATTTTTGGAATTATTTTCCAAATTTCTGAAATTTCTCTATTTTTTCGTGATTTTTAAGTGAGAATGGGCCTTAAGAGTGTAAGTTTATGCCCATTTACTATAATTCTTGAATTTTTCCTATAAATACCCCAAATAATCCCTAATTACTTATTCAATTCACTATTCCCTCTAAAATCACTCTCAATTTCTCCCAAATTCCAAATTCTTTACCTTAATTCTGTAATTTTTATATCTTCAACAAAATTTTCAGAATTATTGTAGATGCAAGACTAATTTCTTGAGGTAATTTATGCTTAGGTGATTCTAATATTTGAGAATTTCATTACTTTGATTTTTAATTGTAATTAGGATTTGATTAATCATTGATCTTAATGTAATTTTTGTTGAAATCATCAATCATTTGTATCAAGAATTAGATCTTTGAATCAATTTCATTAATTATTGTAATTTTGATTCTTGATCTTTGATTTTTTGATTCAATCTTTGTAAGCAATTTACCTTAAGTATATAAATTAGTTCAAGATTAATTGAATTACTTGTTTCTACATAAAAATTCTCTTGATTCTTGAAATTGTTTGATGTCTTATGAATTTCAATTGTTTTTGAGTCAATTCTTGAAAATTAAATGCATTCTTTTTTAGTGCACAAATTACTTTCCATTTAATTTCTTGGTTGCAATATTATGAATGATCTTGTAATCTTCTTTAAAGAACAATTATGGGTTAGTTAAGATTGCAAGAATTAAACTAATCCCCCATGAAATTCATCTATTTTCTTGAATTTTGATTCAAAATTCCTCCAAGATCAAGCAATTTGATCTTGTGAGAAATCTTGAATAAAAAATCTCCTCTTAATCAAGCATGATTCAACTTCTTTTACTTTGTTTGATTCAATGATAAGATTAGATTCAATGTCTAAGTCCATTCCTCACTTCTTCTTGGAATTCAATCTTTAATCTCTTTTGGTGAATTGTATTGCAAACTAAATTCTCGTTCTCATTCTCCCTCATGATTTTCGTTAAATTGTTTTCAATGCTTTTCTTTTCTTTTTGTTACTAATCAAATTCTTTTCAAGCATTACATTCAAGAAAACATCTATCCTACACTCTTTTGGGTTCAACACCCATGCTTGCACCTATCTACGGTAAAAGTCAATGATAAACTACAAATAATTTTTTGTCAAGGTAGTTTAGGTAAGTAACCTTCGCAACCACTTTAATTTCCGAACATAAATGCGTTGATAACGATCGTGCCTATATATTTTGCATAATTGTTTACTTTTTGCATATTAATTCTGATCTTGTCAGTGGCTCAGCACATCTTTATTATTTTCATTATTTTATTTTATGGTATATTGTATGAATGTTCTTCAATTTATGGCTGAAAGGCCTACATTATCAATACAATGCATTTTTATCCACTATATCTTTTCCATTTTATTATTATTCCTCTTGTTGATGTGTTTTAAGTAGTTTAAGTTTATGTCATGTATTTGATAAGGATTTTTTATTTATAAATTTTATCATCTTTAGCTGAGTTAAACTTAATTGCTTGGCCAACATTAGTTGCCAAATGCGTAGAAAGGAGTTTGGAAACAAACTCCATTTCTTGCATTTTGACAAAAATCATTTGTGTCCCAAAAGGAAAACAAGTGTGGTGTTTAGACACCGAGAGGTTGCTCGCCCTTACATAGAAAGTCAAATATGATACTTCTAAGTAAGGAAGCCTAGATGTATATCACTTAGTTTATCTTTTCCATTTATGTCCCCAAAAGAGAACAATTGTGGTGTTTAGGCACTAAGAAGTTGGTCGCCTTAAATATAAGATGGTCAAGTGATCAATATCACATCAAGGACAGGTCGCATAGCTTAGGTCGCCTAGAATACAGAAACCTTTCTTCATCCTTCTTAACACAAATTAATTTGCATCCTATACTCATCCCATTCCATTCCCTCTACAAAATCCACTGTGTAAATAAGTAGGTTAGTATAGTTTTGTACTTTATATTATATAAAAGTTATTCATCTTGGTTGAGAAGTAAACGCTATAACTAAACTTTAATAGAAATTCTCTGTGTTTGACTTTGGCTTACTCAAAAAAACCTCCCATTTCGCTTATACTTGGACAAGCGCTAGGAATACTTGTACTACACATTAATCATGCACATGAAGCAACATATAGGTAGGAGATACATCTTTTATTGCATGATCCTAGCCTAAACATTTGTATTATTCGCATTAGTAGAACCCAACATGATATATTTATGATTGAATTTTGTATAAGACGAAAGAATGAAAGCAAATCCCAAACAAGTCCAAAATGTTGTTGTCCTTGATATCTTGGAAGAAAACAAATAAAAACATTAGAAAATTTAGACTAAAATGTCTAATGAGTAGGACCTTTTACCAAGACATTTAGTAAGTCAAAATCTACCACAACACGTTGTAATTCATTTTGCCAAATCATATGATAAAAAAAAATGTGTTTCAATCATAAAACATTGAGTCTAAATCAAATCATTTTAACGCATTAGGTGATCATCGCAATTCAAATCTCATCAACAGATATTTGTAAATCGCATGGAAATCATTTTCATTCAAATTATGCACATAGGCTCTGATCTCATAGAAACACATTCTTTATAACTCATCATACACAATCATTCTTCATATTTAATTATGTCTTTGTATCCTTCCGCAAGTTAAGCATTTGCCACACTTTTTTGCTCGGTTACAACTATGCATAGTAGTCTTAATGCAATCAGCAAGTTTCCATCAATTCTATCATGCAATTGAGTCTTCCAATGCCAGATCACACAGCAAGTAGAGGACATCTCATACCAGATCACACAACAAGTATAAGGCATCTTACTTCAGATTACACAGTAAGAATATGCCATCTTACCCTAGATCACACAACAAAGATAAGACATCTCACACAAGAACACACAACAAAGTGTAAGGAATCACCTCACATGAGGTACAAAAGATCATCTCATTTCATCATTCTAGTTCATTTCAAATCCAAATCATTTATAAATCAAGTTTATTTTAAAGACTTGAGAGTATAAGGAATATCATATAACTCAGGAATTCGGTATAAATGTATTTGAGGGATCGAAACTATGAGAAATCCTTTTGGTTCAAAAACATTTTAAGAAGATCCACTCACAATCAATTAGCTTCTTCGCCTAACTCCTTAGCCAAGAACCTCATTGCACTTCCTTGAAATTCTTTGTCGGATTCAAGCTAGTGGATAATCTCTAAAGATCTTGAATTCTCTAATTCTTTTTTAAGTTTACAATGTAAAAGAAACTTTAAAAATGGTTGGACGTTACCTATATATAAGTATTTCTTGTGAGACTTCCCATAGCGAAATGATCACTTTTTTCGAACAGTGATACTTAGTTAATACCAAAACACCCTGTGTCACTGTCATTTTCTTATCCTAATTTCAATTGGACAACAAGATCAAATCAATTGTCAAATATCTTGCACAATGATGAGATCATTACTTTTAGGTAAAGAAATCTTACCTCACCTTCTAGTCCATTGCATGACTACTTCACAACGAGTAACTAGTTTCATAGCATAACCCACTCTTGCTGCATGAAATCTTATTGTGTACTTCAGGTTGCGATTAGGGTCTCACAACTACTATCTACTTATTGCAACTTCTATAGGTTATTCTTGGAGTCACTGGTCCCACGCGTTTTATGATTTCATAAGGCTCTATAAATCTTGGACTTAGCTTCCCCTTTCTTCCAAATCTTATCACACCTTCCCAAGGTGACAATTAAAGGAAAATGTGCTCTCCAACCTTCAATTTTAATGCCTTGTGACAATCATCTGCATAATTATTTTGTCTATCATGATCAACCTTTAGGTTCTCTCTAATCGTTGGATGCTTTCTATTGGCCCATATAACTTCATTTCGCCTACTTCTTCTCAACAAACTGGTGTTTTACAATGCCTCCCATACAATGCTTCATAAGAAGACATTTTAATGCTAGAATGGTAACTATTGTTGTAGGCAAATTCAATCAAGGGCAATCATTCATTCCAACTCCCTTTAACATATCTTCCATTGTCTAAATCGTTCATTTGGATTGACCATCTATTTGAGGATGGGCGCAGTGCTAAAATGCAACTTTATTTCTAACACTTTGTGGAACTTTGGCCAAAACTTAGAAATACAACGTGAATCTCTGTTTGAAACTATGGACACAGAAGTTCCATATTGAAGGGATAAAAGTTCTATGGCAAAGGAAGAATTTAAAGAACCATTACTCAAATTAATTTGGGAATCTTAAGATATCAGTACATTGACAAAATTTTAGAATCAAAATTTTAAATATAAATCTAAGCATGCTTTTAATTTATAGGATACGAGATCTTACCTTCAATGACGTCTCTAAATTTATAAATCGATCTCAAAATTGGGACACCACCCATCGGAGACCTTCTTATCCTCTGGGATTAGATTGGTTTGTAGGAACCAATTTAGATGGGAAAATGTTTAGAGGTAGCTGAGAGATTTTTTTTTAGATAGAAAAAGCCTTGACTTTTTTCTTGATGAATTCTTAGTTAAAGAAAACTATTTTCTTCTAGATATTTCTAACTCTCTTTCCTTCCTAGAATAGGAATAGGAGTAGGAGAGAATCATAGTTGAGAGAATCATGATATTCTTTTATCAAATCTACTAATTAATTAACAATTAATCAACTAGTTAATAATTAATTAAATCATATTTAATTAATATTTTATTCAAATCTTATTTGAATGAATATCTCTGTAATACCTTATAGATTTAATTAAATCAAATTTAATTAAATAAAACTGAACTATTAATTAATTCTCTAATTAATTAATAGCTAAATTAAATATCTTATATTTAACTTAAATTAAATTTTGAATCATATTCAAATATAAGTTTCTCTCATAATCAATAATTTTAATATGAATCCAATTCATATTAAACTAATATTTGAACTCATTCAAATATTTTATCTCTCATAAATTAATTTTGAATCATATCCAAAATTAAATTTACATAATAAAGTTTCACAAACTTTATATTATAATGTATCGCTATACATTAAACTAATTCCCAAAGTGATTTTGAACATAAATAAATCTCAATATCCTTTACGAGCAAGGAAGGAGACCTAATGGACCTACAGATCAGAAGCTACAACAATCTGAGATTAATTGGCTAAACTCGTTAACCACATTAATCAATATTCTTTAACTGTGTGTACACTCCACTAAAGACTTACAGCTAAACTCTTCTCACTGTACATATATTTCTGTGTCCACAGATATAGACCAATAACAGTAAGTTAGTCCTTCACGAGTGCTCGTAACACCAGTTGGGTCAATTTACCGTTTTACCCCTAGGTTACCTCTAATCCTTAAATACCAGTGTTTCTCTAATGAATAACCTGTTTATAGTCCTACCAATAAACAGAAACCCCTCTTGTGCAATAGAGAGGGTAGAACCCTTTGTTCAAGACCTGGAGACATCATTTAAGGGAACACTCATCTACTTACCCTAAAGTAGAGGAGTGAATTCCATCTTATGTAATTATATTTCAAGCTCTCCACCTCGATCTTGTCCTCAAAATGATAAGCTTATTGAGTCAACGATCTGGTCACTCTTACCCATGCAAATCAAAGGACAATCTCTTGCTAACAGGAGTTCATAACACACTGAGGATTAAGACTAAGTTACCTAGGTCATCCTAGTGAAATATAAACCTAACTAGTTAACAGAGTTACATCTAGTGGTTAGTATTTTGCGATCCGATCTTATGCAAATCTATTGCATAGGATACCCTCACTTGTATGTCAACTACATGAACGCTTTGGATCATTGCCGTATCAAATACAAAGTGAGTTGATCCATAGTGTTACTAGGATAAGGTACCCAACCTTATTGCTATACTATAGACCCTTTAAGCTAATCTTGAATACTGATCTCTGTATGTCTCTATATACTGTTCAAAACTCGTTAAAAAACTTAAGATGTTAGTTGATTGGATTTAGGTTATTAAGACAAAACCAATATTTTAATCAATAATAATTATTACAATAATAACACTTTATGACTAATGGTCAATGGATTATATTTACAATCTACGAGGTTTAGTACATAAATTCCAACACATATTAGTTTACAATCTCATCAACATTAAACTTAGCCAATTTTTCCAATCAAAAAATTTGTTTAATTGGGATAAATCATTTTGTCTTAGTAAAATGATCTACAATCACCCAAATTCCATTAAAGCCATTAGGTGTTTTGGGTAAACCAAACAAGAATTCTGTGATGATATGTTCCTATTTCCATTTTTGGACTAGGCAACAAACGAAATAATCCTCTAGCTTTTTGACATTGTGGTTTAATTTGTTGACAAATCAAACACTTAGCCACAAAGTCAGCTATCTCTCACCGCATTCGTGACCACCAATAATAGGCTTTTAAGGTTTTGTACATCTTAGTACTTCTAGGATGCATTGCAGAAGCTAAATTATGAGCTCTTTCTAAGATACTTTCTTTCAACGCCTTGTTATTTGGAATGCATGGTCTCCTTTTCTTGGGTAGCGTGCCTTCACTTATGAACGTGTAGTCTGATTGTCTTTCACATCTTACTTCTCCCACTAACTTCCTCAACATAGGTTTTCGGATTATGTTTTGATAATCTCTTCTTCCAATTTGGGTTCAACTTGAAATTGAGCTATCAAGTTCCTAATTGATCCTACGTTCAAGACTGCCTTGCAACTTTTTAATTCCCTTAGTAAGGCTGCTCTTTCTTTGTTCTATCTACTTGAGATTTTTTTACTGAACGTGTTTGCTATGACATTAGCTTTCCTGGGATGGTATGTAATAATACAATCATAGTAATTCCGTCCAACATCTCAGGCTCAAATTTAACTCTTTCAAATCATAGATATATTTTAAACTCTAATGGTTAGATTAAATATTACACCTTTATCCAAATACGGAATGTCTCAAAATCTTCATGAAAATAGCTGCCAATTCCAAATAGTGTGTTGGGTAATTGGGTTCATGCAATTGCAACTATCTAAATGCGTAGGCTATCGCTTTCCTTTCTTGCATCAGAACACATGATAGACCTCAATGGGACATGTCACAAAAGACTTCAATTTTTTCCTTGTATGGGCAATATAAGGATGGGTGTAGTAGAAAGTTTGCATTTTAACTCTTAGAAACTCTTCTCACACTCATGTGTCCATTCAAATTTAGTCTTCTTCTTTGTTCGTGTTGTCAAAGGAAGAGCTAACATGGTGAATCCTTCAACAAAACGTCTATAGTATTCTGCTAATCCAAGAAAACATCGAACTCTAGACACTTTTTAGGACGCTCTCAACTTTCAATCCCCTCAACCTTCTGTGAATAACCTTTCAATCCTTTTGAAGATATAATATGTACAAGGAATACTACTTGATTCAATCAAAAATCAAACTTACTAAACTTTGCAACAACCTTTCTTCTCGTAGAGTTTGTAACACAATCCTTAAGTGTTCTATGTATTTTACTGCATATGGTGAGTAAATCAAAATTTCATCAATGAAAACGATGAAAAATTAGTCAAAATAGTGATGAAACACTTTAATCATCCAATGCATGAAAGCAGCTAAGGCATTGGTCAAACCAAAAGGCATTACTAAGAACTCATAATGTCTATAACGCGTTCTAAAGGTTGTATTGGTATGTCTACCTTTGAAAATATTGACGCTCCTTTTAGTTGATCAAAGAGATCATATATTCATAGCAAAGGATACTTGTTTGTAATTGTCACTTTGATCAATTGTCGGTAGTCAATACATAGCCTCATTGAACCATCATTCTTCTTTACAAAAAAGATAGGTGCTCCCCAAGGTGAGATGTTTGGCCGAATGTAACCTTTTTTCTAGTAACTCTTATATCATTCTTTTTAACAACTTTAACTCGCTTGGTGCCATGTGATAAGAATTTTGAGAAATTGGTGTTGTTCAAGGTACAAGTTCAATCGTAAAATCAAATTTTCATTTTTGAGGTAGTCCACTCATTTCTTCTAGAACCACATCCAAGTACTCACAAACTATAGGTGTGCTTCTCAAGTCCTTCCTTATCGCCTGGGTATCTACTACGCAAGCAAGGTAGGTTGTATGCCCCTTCTTTATCAACTTCCTTGCCTCAAACATTGAAATTATATTCGCTAACTCCACTTTCTTGACACTTACAAACTTAACTTCGAATTTTCTCAATTCTCTTTACACCACCTCCTTATTGGAGCAATCCACCATTTCGTGATACTTAGTGAGAAAATTCCAGCCTCAAGATTATGTCCAGCTCATCAAGCTCAAATAAAATTAAATCTACTTTCATCGCAACATTCAGGATTCTTATCTCACAATCTAATTTATTTATCGATTCAACCATAAGCACTTCGCCTGAATCTACTTTCATCGCAACATTCAGAGACTTAGCATGCGATACAAAAATAAAAGAATGTGTAGCTCTAGAATCAATCAACACAAGGGTAGGAGAGTTTTAAATCAATAACGAATCTGTAACCACAAGCAGGCCCTTTTCTAGTCTCATTTTGAGTCATAGAACAAACCTACTCTTGAGACTTGGATCTTCCAGGTCCTCTAACCTCACTTGGTCCTTTAGCTCCACCTATTGCTTGTCGTACAAACATTCATTCGTAGATTTTTCATGTTAGCCTCTAAGTGAGCTACTTAATAAGCGGCAAGGATAGAATGATGCAATAAAAGATGCATGTCCTACCTACACATTGCTGATTTTATAATGACATACATGTACTGATATTTTTTCTCTCGCTTGCCCAAGTTTAAGTGAAGTGAGAGGTTTTTTTTATAAGTCAGGGTTGAACACAAGAAATTTCTATGAAGCATAGCCATAGCATTTACTTCTTATTTCAGGCGATATAAATGTCTTTCATCAGTATAATGTGCATGTATATTAATTATATTATGTACAGTAGAGATTATGTAGAAGGTGGCATGAAATGATATGATTAGAAAAAGTGAACTAACTTGTATTAAGGAAAGTATCTGCGTTGTAGGCAGTTGAACTGTGCGGGGGTCCTTGACACGATAGATACTATATAACTATCTTCTAATTAAGGCCAGCAACCTTTCGGCACCTAAACACCACACTTATTCTTCTTTTGGAATATAAATGATGAAGATAATTATGCGATAGCTATCTAGGTTTTCTCACTTGTAACGACCACATTGCGTCCCTATTTAATGTGAGCTACCTCTCAGTGCCTAAACACCACACTTGATATCCTTTTAGGATAGAAATGATGGAGGACAGACACTAGAACTAAACTTGTTGCCAAACCCCTTTCTATGCATGTTTAATGTATTCTTCGTTACTTATTCTCTCGAGTAGTTCACGATCAACACTCGATTCCTGCTCTTGAAGAGAATTGGGCGATAAGATATAGCTCAAACTAAACATTGTGAAACTTATAAGTGAAGATCCTTTATTAAGAACTTATCACACATTTAGATCGCTTATACCACGTCAACAAGATGAAAAGTAAATAAACGATAGATTGACAGTGAATAAACATGTATTGTATTGATTAATGTATGCCTCTTGTCCATGAAAGTATAGAAGTCAAGACAATACATTTAAATATACAAAAATGGAAATAAAAAACTAAGTCGAGTTGTAGGATGAGACTATGCATTCCTTGGCTTTTTTACAAGCTAAGAGAATTGTTAGTCAGTTTCTCTCTCTAAACTCTTTCTAAGCTCTCACTTAGAAGTTGATCAGAGGAGTGGTGAAGAGAGGAAGAACTTCTACAAAAGGGAAAAGCGCTATTCCCTTTCATCGATCACTGAAGAGTCAGACCTCCTGGAGCCTCTACAGATAGTCTTCATGGTAGAGCTAGAGGAATTTACAAGCGTATATGAGCAGGAAGCTTCTATTCCTTATCCTCTGCATTTCTCAATGTTGAACGCCACATTGTCATGTCACATCACTCACACTACCATTCTTATCATCTAGCAAATCTCCTTGCATGATGAAAACACGTGGCGTCATCATAATTTGCCAATTTATGTTTTCAATTTCAGTTTTGGACACATGTCAACTTTTAATTATATTCAATTATTTGTATTTTTATTAGTAATTTGGTAACTGAAGTGACAATTTGTGATTGGTCCAAAATTTCTTGCTCAACACAAATTATGTTAAAATTTATTAGGTTTTAAAAAATGAAATCTAGTTCTTTATATATCAATTTAAAATTTACAAATCAAAACATTTTATCGTTTCAGATGAAATTTTTTTAAATCTCTTATTAAATTAATTTAAATTACTCATCTTCTTAATTATATCAGTTTTGACTTAAATCTTATAATTGTAAAAATTGTAACCATATGAACTAAAAAAAATGCATGAAATGAAAAAAAAAATAGATGAACTGTTAATGATTACAAAACTAAATAAAATGGAAAAAGAAGATTAAAAAATAACTTAATGTGATAGCAAAATGTATAAAGAAATTAAAAAGAATAAGATAAAGGGGTCTCTTAAAAAATATAATAAAGTGGCAAAATATTTACACGATGTATAACAATTTTAAAAATAGAAAAAGTCCACAGGTTGACAATGAAAAATACAAAAAATGCCTTGTGATTAATTGGCATCTAGCGATGCGTAATATATTTGAGAACGATCGTTTAAATTTTGGCTATTATGTCCTACACTTTAGATTTGATCGTTTAGAATTGACTACCCAAATCTAAACAATTTTTTTCAAGATTATTTGGTACACGATCATTTAAATTTGGTTATTCTTTGATACACGATCATTTAAATTCAATTGTTTAAATTCTGACTATTGTTTGACACACGATTGTTTATATTTAATCATTTAAATTTGGGTAGCTAAATCTAAACGATTTTTTTATACACCATCATTTAGATTTTATCATTTAAATTTGAGTAGCCAAATCTAAATAATTTTTTTTCAAAATTTTTTGGTACACGATCCTTTGTATTTGGTACACGATCGTTTAGATTTAATCATTTAAATTTGGGTAACCAAATCTCAACAACTTTTTTTTAAGATTTTTTGGTACACGATCATTTATATTTGGAACTTAATCATTTAGATTTTATCGTTTAAATTTGGCCCCAAATCTAAACGATTTTCTTAAATTTCTTTTGTGCACAATCGTTTAGATTTGGCTATTTTTGGTACACGATTGTTTAGATTTGTCAATCCAATATCCCAACTATATTTTTTCACAATCTTAAATAACTAAATAATAGTTTTAAAAAAATAGATTTTTTATATTTGGTACACGATCTTGAACCAACAAACACTTTGAAAATGAATAAAAGAAAAATTGCAAAAGAAGAGAAAAAGACAATGGAAAGGAACAAAATTATAGAAGAAAGAAAATGGAAAGGAAGAGCAAACATAAATATATAAAAACATTGTAGAAGAAGAAGATAAAAAGATGATGGAAAGAAAAAAATTGCAAAAGATGAAGAGAAGATAACAAAATCGCAGAAAAGGAAGAAAAGAAATATGATGAAAAGGAAGGCAAACCTGAAACATTTTTAAAAAAAATCATCAGTTTTATGGGCTTGTTATGTTTATGAAAATTAACCTAATATAAAACTAAATTTGATAAAAAAGAAAGATATAAATATTTTAAAAAGAAATGGTTACAAATTTGAATACATATTCATAGAGAAAAACGAGGAAGATCATTTTTTTGTTATGATTACGAATAACAAAATAAATGATAGCTAAGATCTCATAACTTTACATTACAATCACACTCCAAATGTATATTAGTTAAATCTCACAACTACATATTACTATTACAGTACATATAGATAAAAGGGACGCTTGTAAAAATGGTAAAATAAGTTATAATAATTATGACATAGTACACACACTTTATTATTTGCAAAAATTACAAAAATGAAGTCTAGCCCACACATCAAGAGGTAAAATGTCACAAATGTCCTTGTCACTAATATACGTTTGATACACCTTATGCATTTATGCTACACCTAATACATCCCTTGATACACCTGATGCTTCTTGATACACTGGATACATTTGATTGATATACTTGATACCCCTGATACTATTTGATACACTCGATACCTTTTGACACACCCCTGAAACATTACTAATATATGTTTGATAGATCTGATACTGCAGATACATTTAGTATTCTTCACTTATACAATTGATTGATTAAATGCACTTGATATGTTTGAAGTCTTTCTTATACACTTCATATACTATTGATATACACTTATAAACTAAATTCATATACTTGATAACGATTCACTTTACCGATATGCTTCAACAATATATTATTGATATACTTGATAATGATACACAGAGTTACATCATTCATATACTTCATAATACTCTAATGAATTGCATAAAATTTAAAAAAACAAAAATCACGTAGTAAGTATATTAACCAACTAATATATATAATATATGTATATCACAACACTGATATACGAAACTAAGACAATGTAAAACCAAAAAACTAATGTAAAAAAATAAAACAAAATCATTTGGAATCAGATTCACCTCAAAATACACATCGAAGAAAGTAAAAAAAAATCACAAATGAAGTTAAATTACTCCAATCAACAACCATTATATTATATTTCATATTGCAATTATCGTACTATTGTTATTTTAAAATTAAAATTAAGAAAGAAAAAATAAATAATTTTTCTAGTATAAGAATAAACAAATAATTAGGATCTTAAAAAGTGGAAGAATAAATAAATAATGAGTAGGGCATTAAAAAGAGGAAGAGAAAAAAGTTATTGAAGGGTAGTAGAGGAATAATAACAAATTTAAGATGGATAAGTGAAAATTTTGCCATATTTGCAAAATTCTAAAACAATGTGTTATAATTGTCATATCATATTCTCAAAATGCTATCCTATGAATTTTTCTAATAAAATATACAATTATAACTCTATTTCGATTACAACCATTGTACCATATAGATCAATATACAGTTTGTTATAGGATAATATGTATAAAATAATAAGAAACAAATCAGAAATGAAAATCTATAGATATGTTATAAATTAAAATCAACATAGTAATAAAAAATTTAAAGATTGAATAATCCTAAATATTTTCATAGATTAGTTAAATCAAAACAAAACTGATATAAAATCGACAATTCCAATTTAAAATATGTAGAAAAATTTTGCTGCATCATCTCTTCATTCCGTTATGTTGAAATCTCATAATCAATTTGTAAGGTTTGTGGTTAATACAAGTAGTTAAGACCTGTAGTTAAGAGAAGAAGAAAAATTTGACTAAATGTCCTTAAATAGGCGTTTTGGGTGAACTGTGTGAGAAGAGGTGGGTTACTACGTAAGAAAGGTTACGAGAGAAGTCTTTTGAAAGGTTAGGCCCTTAAGGTTCTTCGAGAGATGAAGGATTAGGCGAGAAGTAAGGAAACTTCCCAAAACTTTTCTAAATTTACATAATGGGCCATGCTTGGACTTAATGGTTTCAATTATGCTTATTTCAACTACAATACGTCATAGAGTCAAGCCATCGTGTATAAATGCGCTCATAATAACTCTCTATATCGCCTTTTTCCATTGTAGACGATGAGTCATAGGACATGATCATAGTCATGAGAAAGGCTAACAATGTACCTCTTCATCGCGTACTTCTTAAGTTCTAGTTGAGTACAAGTTTTCCTACGCTTGCCCAAGTGCACGCGAAATAGTAGGTTTACCTAGGTGATCCATGATCGAACACAGGAAATTATTTTTAGATGTTAGTTCTAGGGTCCACTCTTCATTAAGGTGATAGAGAGAAAGACATAATAACGCGTCTAACTTGTATTAGGGAAGAAGAGGCAAGAATGCCCGCATGATATCATATGAATAAGTAAAGAGATAACCTTGGTGCGATCTAACTTGCTAAGACACACTTGTGATGAAGGCATGCTTCTCTCGAATACATATATATGGCACACATGATTGCTTTTCAGAGATCTTGTGACCAAATATGGCTAAGTGAGTTATATCTAGAAGAAACCACTTATGAATCTTATAGTACTTCGTGATTAAGGAATGTTACCTCTCGACAACCAATGTCTACACTTTCCTTCCTTTCAAGATTCAAATGTTAGAAATACTTTCATGGAGAGGAAAAGTCCTCTTCACGCGTGCTAATTAAGTTCTAGCTACTTTCCCTCTCAGGCGGTTAGCAACTTATGTTGGCCAAGCAATCACTGAAGCGCAATTAATACGCTAAGAATTATAAGCAAATCTTCTTATCATGAACTATCACCTACCCAAACCATTGATAACACGTATACTTGCAAATGAGGAGAGATGACAGGTTGAATAAAATAATCAAAGAATGTGGGTTATGAACTTATGAACAATATGTACAATAAGAGGTATAGAATATGAATGAAAACAACAAAATAGAAAGAAGAGAAAGTGGAATGCTATTACAAGTTAGGGAACAAAAGATATTCATCATCACAATTACATACTCTCCATGTAGCTCTCTCGAGCACTGAGCTCTCTGTAAAATTTCTTTAGTCTATTCGAACCTTCTTGGCCTATTCGAGCCCCCCTCCTCTTGGTGAAGATGCAGTGCTTGTATAGGTTGCTTTTCGACGAAAAAATTCTATTCTTCTGAGTGTGTTAGGGCTGGCATCTAACCTTGTGAAGTCACATCGTTCCAACTACCATTCTTGTCTTCTTGTGAGTTTTCCTCACTTTATGTTTTGGTTCCTCACCTGAAGTTGTTAATCACCAAGTGAGATCGATCGCATAGTTTTGCATGAGATGTCATGAAAGAGCTACTCCTTTCTTCTTTCTTCACTTGTCCTGCGCTAAAACATGATACCCACGTAAAACAGGAATGACGTTATTGTAACCTGTATTTCTAAATATTCATGCGTTTACAACATAAGTCATATGTCCTTATCATTTTCTTATGCTTTTTAACTTTATTATTCTTATAAAAAGGGCTATAATAATGGTCATTTCTGCACGTTATCAAGCCACGTGTAAGGTTTAAGTTAAGCATGGTTAAGATAAACCTTAAGATCACAAGTGTATCACTAAGAAGCAGGAGGTGGTGTTTTACCAAGAGCTTAAGGGTGACTAGGCATTCTAGGAAGTAGTATAAATAGGAGGAACAACTTAGTCATTTAGTTGTGGTTATTCTATGAATTTGAAGAGAAAAGTTTAATTGTAGAAGTGCTGCCAAAGCATCTACACGAGAATACTATGCAAGAAGAAGAAGAAGATAAGCCTTAGAAGTTTAAGTAGATAAGTAGAGTGAGTGTTTTCTCTAAAATGTTTATGTTAAAAGTTTTTCTTATAAATTCTTAATTGATTTGAGTTAATAGTTTCTATTCAAATTATTCCTAAAAAATGATTTACACGAAAAGCTTATATGTTTTAAAGTATGTAGTATGTATTTCAAATCATGACTTGCTATGAAATTGTGTTCAAATCATTAGTTGCTTCCTTTACAATGAGCTAAATTTTATGTGCAAATAAAGAGTAAAGGCCACTATAGGGTGTACTACATGGTGATGAAATGCAAGTTAATATGTTAAAAGGAGCATATTGTACTTAGTGACCTGGACAACAAAGACGAATCTATATATCTTTGGATGTGTTGTTACGATAGTCTAAAAGTGAAGTTACGTGACCTAGCATAGAAGATGATTTTGGATCCTTCTTGAAAGGAATGTTTAGTAACTAACATGTGTGTTATGCGAAATGATATATTCATTTGAAAAGATGAATTTACGTGATTTCATTTGTTTGACGAAGTGAGGTTTACAAAAAGGTATTTCGCGAAAAGGTTTTCTTAAAACCTCACTGAGTTTTGTAGACTTATGTTTTTAAATTCCATCTTCCAGGAATCAGATGTTTAGACCAAGTAGAAAAAAAGTGAAAGGCTTGTTAGCCAAGAAGAGCTCCTAGGCCTTTTGGTCAATTGTTCAAGTGTAGTATTTTATTTTTTTGTATTTTGGTTAAGTGTTGTAATTGGTTGTAGAACTCTTATTTTTACTCACTAAAAGTTCAAGTTTAAGCCATCTCTCTTATGTTGAGTTGTTTTATCACCTAAAATATGATTGTAGTTTACGTTACGAAAAGAAGCCAGGTCATTAAGCAAAGCTTAAGAACCTCAAGACTGAGTGTTTTGGAATTTAGCACGTCAAGATACTCAAGTTAAACTGCGCTTGCGAGACAAGCTAGTAGATCTAAGGGCGAGGTGTGATACAATTATACCATATTTCTGTATTTAACTATATTTCTTGAATTCGTACAAATGAAATAAATGTAAGATAAAACAAATAAAAATGGGTCGTTTAAAAAATATAACAAAGCGAAAAAATATTTACACCATATAGGCCTACAATGAAAAATTCCAAAATTGTCTCGATTAATTGACATACAACGTCCTTTAGAAATGATCATTTAGATTTGGCTATTATTTCATATAGATTTTGCTATTCTTTCCAAAATGATCGTTTAGATTTGACTTTCCAAATTTAAACGATTTTTTTGTAAAAAAATTTGGTACACGGTTGTTTAAATTTGGGTAGCTGAATCTAAAAGATTTTTTCATAATATTTTGGTACACAATCATTTACATTGATCGTTTAAATTTGGATTGTCAAATCTCAACAATTTTTTCAAGATTTGTTGGTACTAGTTTATATTCGGAAAACGTTCGTTTATATTTGGAAAATGATCACTTAGATTTGGTACACAATCATCACTACTACAAAACTGGCAATACTTGGCGCTTAAAAACTATCAAGTATTTGTTTACTTGAAGCTTTTCAATGTGTCAACTAATCCAGTGTCAAGAATAAGGGAGGTTTACTTGACAGTTTTTAAGCGTCAAGTTCAATTATACTTGACAGGTAAAAAGTGTCAAGTATATAAGATTACTGTAACACCCCAAACTCTAAGGTACCTTATTTTAATTAAATTGTCTCGTTATTTAAAGATTTTAAATCTTTGAGTGTTATTTTATTATACTTAGTGTAGAAGAGAAATTTCCTATTGAGAAAGAAAAGAGTTGAAGAAGGAAAAAAAAAGAATTTGAAAAGTAATAATAATAATAATAATATATTATTATTATTAATTATTATTATATAAAAAAAGAGAAAAAGAAATTAGTATTCCTCTCTCTCGCGCACGCACACAGCCCTTCCCCCCCCCCCCCGGTCTTCATCTTTCTTTTTCTCCTTCCTGCCCTGAACACAACCGTCGGCCGCCACCTTCCCCAATCCTTTCTGTTCTCCGTTTGACCGTTTCTGTCGACCGTCTGAACTTAACCCAAACCCTTAGCTGAAGCGATTCGTCTGCACCGTTGAGCTTGTCCAGATATTTGCCGGCATGAACTGGGAGTAGCCGCGTCGTCTCCTCCGCGCCTGTACCATCCAGCAAAGCCCAATCGTGCCACACTCGTGAAGCCGCTGGCCAAGCGTGAGGCAATGTGCATGTCACACCTCTTCCCGAACTACCTGCTAGCTTAGCTTAAAAGATGGTGTGAAGCCAACAGACATAGCTTTTCTCTACTTGTATCTGTCGACCTTGCTAAAAACTTAACGAGATAAACTTGCCAATCTAGTATATAAACTATTATATATACAACATAACACAGCGGATCCTATTCTAATCATATACATTCATGAAGTGTAGTCCAAAATAACAGATTTCACAAGTAAACTAGGTGACACCTCAACCAAAAACATAACTAACAAAGG
>JBBPDI010067006.1:0-18505 GCA_037974545.1 Cucumis variabilis
GGCGGGGATAGGAGATCAAACTTTTTTGTGGTTGCATTTTGGGAATTAATACAACAAAGTTATATTTTATATTTTTATTTATTGACTCGATTTTAATTCAAACAGTTATTAAGTCTCATAAAAACCATCATTAATACAGTTTAAAAATGTTTTCTTTAAAAAATTGTTTAATTATTATTTTATATTTATGTATTTGATTACTATATTTTGTAAATAGTTTCAATTTTTCTTTGATGACAATTTTTTTTATATTAGCAAATACTTTATAATATTTTTAGGGTTATTTTTAAATATAATAAAATAAACTAAAATATTTATAAAATATATTACAATTTATGTATGATATGTCGTCAAGATAGATTGCTATCTATACCATCAAGATAGACTATTATCTATATCATCAAGATAGAATACTTATCATTATGATAGACATGGAAATTTATATTTTACTATCATAGATGGACTGCGATATTTTTCTATATTTGTAAATATTAACAAAAAATTTTCATTTAGAAAATTTTTTCATATTCTTGTCCTTTTTGTTTTATAAAGGTTTTTATCAAATATAGCAAAATGAACAAGAATATAAAAATATTTCAAAATTTTACTTTCTATCTCCAATAGATGTAATAAATGTTTTGAGCATGTTTGTCCAAGATGTAGTTGTAGCATGCCTAAACCATCCTTAAACCGCTTGCTATTTGTCATATGCAAGCTAGTCACATTTGAAATTAATTATAATATACTATAGGAGAAGTTCACTAGTCTTATTCTCCACCTAAGTCTTGTTGTACTATTTGCAAACCAAACTTTCTTACAACTGTCAGCCTTCAATGCTTCCTTTAATGATGTTTTCAATGCTTTTCTTTCTCTTTCACATTTTATAAAATCATTTTCTCTCAAAACTTGAAGGAAGACTATATTGTATAGCCAACATAAACTCAACTCAACTAACATCTATATGTACCCAAAGACAAAAGGTTCTAGATTCAAATCTCCCCACCCCCAAGTTGTATTACAATACCTTTTCAAGAGATTCACCGTGACTTTTGAATTTTGTATAGTTGACTTGCTCGCAGGGTTAGAGTAAGTGCCACAAAATCATCTGTATCGTATTCAAAAGGTTGCAATTGTGACAAGTGGTATTAGAGTTTTAGCTCTTTGGCTAATTGAGACATTATCATGTTGGCAACGAAATAGCTATCAAAATTACAGTCTAAGCAGCTAACCAAGGTCGAAAAGCAATTGTTGAATCTAAGAGAACTACCAGACGAAGTGAGATTTCTCCACACCCAGATGAGTGGGTTGGATGAAAAGATTGAAGGATTAGACGCATCAAATGTCTGAATAGATGAGACTGTTAATAAATGAATTAATGCTGAGGGTTCATTTGATATAACATAAAGATGCTTAAGCAAGTAGATTTAAATGTGGGAGTAGTTCTTCGAGCTCTATTGCACATATGGAAGAGCATGTCAAGGAGCTTGACTATTCCTAAAAGACGATGCTAAAGTTGTTCAATGATCTGTCAAATGACTTTAAAGCGACAATAGAGACAATCAAGGTCGAGATGGCCAAGATGAAGATATAAGTGAATTTAATGATGCAAGCAATAAGGAATTAGACCCCAAATAATGCGTTGGGTGTCTAGTAAGCGAAATTCTACCACAACTAATTCACTTATTTAATGTGTGCCATATACTTAGTTAATTTAGTAGAAGGCTTCATTCTATGAAACATTTAGACTATGACTTAATGCTATATCGCCTAATGTTTGTATCATGTGGGACTATTTCACATAAGGCATGCAACATAATTAAATGGATATCCCATTAACACATTAGATGTTTAATAAAAAATCTTTAGAAAGAAAGTACTTCATAAATACGTAATAGAGTTTACACAAGATTCCAGTGTTAGAGCAAATATGAATACAAAATGGTTTAAGTACAGATAACTTAGTTACAAAATATCCCCTTTCATCAAACTAGTCTATATGCTATGCAACAAGACTGGTGGGTGTCACTAACAAAAAAATATAATGCAACTATGGGACAACAGATGTTTTTTTCTACCTAGGAAGGAAGGGAAACAAAACATTTGAAAGATTTAGAACAAATGTCTAGTAAGTAGGAATTTCTTCAACACATTTCACTTAAATAGTAGGTTTTCGCAAGCACAAAGCATAAATCATAAACTTGAAGTTCATTTCACAATCACAACATGATTGACAAGAATTTGCTTTTCAAATCTGAAAACCATTTCATTGTCTTAAGCAATTTCAAACATTTAAAACTGATAACACTTGATTCACAAAGATTATTTGAAAATTCATCTTTCCTTTGCGTAAATTATATCAACACGAATCATAAGGCATAAATTCACAATGAATCACAAATGTACACACCGTCTCGGTTGAGATATCATATATACATTCTCATCACCGAGTTATGATTGTTTAGAGTCACCCCAATGCATTAGCATGTATAACCACGTACCATACTTGTATAGAGTATTTTTCCATATTAGATCATAAAGCAAGTATAAGATAATCTTATACTAGATCATAAAGCAGATGTGAGGTTCTTCATATATACTAGATCAAAAAGCAAGTATGAGTCGTTCATCGCATAGGATACTAAAAATTTTCACAAAACATAAATCATAATTCATTTTTAAACATATCCATTTACAAATCAAATGACAATATTAAATAAACATCAATACTCAAGAGTTCAAATATGGCTTGAAATTCAATTTTGGTTTTTAAAACATTTTAAACTACTAATAGATAACTAATATATCCTTTTAGGCTTAAAGTACTTGGTCAATCTTTCTCGTCAAGCTTGAATGCAGAATAGTTCTGAAAAGCCTTATTAATGCCTTGTAATCTCTCCTCTCTCTTAATGAAGTTCATCTTCTAGTTCTATTTAGCTTAAGGTTTCTTCAAAACTTGTTTGAAACTTTATTATCTATACACTTCTCCAGTGTACATTTCTAGATTGACATGATTACTTTTGTCCTTTTGACTGGTGGTGAGCTTCTACTACCACATCGCTTCCATCGTCAAATTTTTTATCATCACTGGACGACTAACTCAGAATACTTACTTACTGAACACCGCCCTCCAAGCGTAAAGATGACATCAAATACTTCTTTGTTAAGAAGTCTTTGGCTGCTAACTACTAGAACACATACGAACTTCCTCAACACTTGTTTAAAATGCATCAACGCATCAAATCGCGAGAAACACTTTCAGTCTTGACGACTCTTACTGCATACAGTCTTTTTACTAGCTTAAGAAGCAATCAGGGTATCACAAAGATCCAGAAACCTAAAGACTTCAATGGAAACTGCAATGCCAAAGGGTTTGATTTTTTTTATATGATGCATCACACGATGCTCGACCGTTAGTTGATTCGATCCATAGCATTTCAAAGTTCTAGCTTTCACTTTGATAAACCTTTTGAATCGACTGACCCTTGGGTTGATTCTCCTCTTTCATGTAGTAGGGTCTAACTTGAACTCTTCCTCCAATTATTCCTCGTCCACTTAGAGCTTTTCCTATCCTCTACTTTAGAAGAATAGTGGTTTCTTTCCCTTTCTGACTTATATTCTCCTTATTAGCAACTCTACGGTAAAGATATTCCATAACCTCTCCTGCTACTAATACATCTTAGTCTTCCTCATACTTAAGATAATCGAGCAACTCCCATTCCATTCCAACTTCACTTCTCTCTCTTCTTTATTTAAATCTTAACCTTTATTGCACTCTTTAGAAACTCGTTTTGCGATACTTTAAGTCCAATGAAACCATCTATAAAGAAACTAAGGTGACATTAGCCTCCATGCATCTGTCTAACAATGCGAAGCCTTGGTGTAGGTTAATGATAACTTGTAGAAATACAAGTTATTATAGACTTTTAGATAGAATAATGAAACCGAAACGCATAGTAAGTGTTTCAAAATGCGTAGCTTATGTGTAAATTCATAAATACTCATAAATACATGCTACATAGACCTCCATGTTTGTTTTACCATTTTCTTAGTGGCTTAACGCAGGATTGTAAATA
This sequence comes from Cucumis variabilis, assembly GCA_037974545.1. NCBI lineage: Eukaryota > Viridiplantae > Streptophyta > Magnoliopsida > Cucurbitales > Cucurbitaceae > Cucumis > Cucumis variabilis. The sequence continues at coordinate 4,074 of JBBPDI010067006.1, forward strand.
AAAGAAAAGACTAGTGAATCGTAGAGGAACTTGTATGAAGACTACACGAGAAGACCTTGCCTAACAAGTACATTTTCTAGGTGAGATCCACATCAGCATGCGAGAAAGATTCACCAGAAGAAAAAATTGGTAGATGGAGTTGATGTGACTTGACAATGGCTATGTTCAGCGTTGACATGTTCAGAAAAATAAAAGTTTCTTGTTGAAAATTTCCTATAAAAGGACTGCATCCCTACCAAGCTAGAAGGTCGACTTTAAGAGAAGTTAGACGTCCGAATGGATCGACTGTGTGCCTGAATGGGCTAAACCCTAGAGAGGAGTGGAAAGGAGTAGCCACTATCTGTAAAAGTCTTTCTTCCTCTTTTCCGGTTAGTTTATAGTTGAAAGCTTAAGGTATGAGTAGAAAAGAGTTCATTTTTCATTTCCTCTAACTTGTAATATTTATTTTTGTACTTTCCATTTTTTTATTTCTTGTCAATGTATTTATTCATATTGCACAGTGGCCTAAGGCCTATATTCTTTAAAACATTGCATGTTTATACCTCTTCAATCCATCGCATCTTTACTATTCACATGTCAATGTGTTATTTGTAGTTTAAGATATGTGATAAGTTCTTGTAGGAAGTTTAGCTTATAACTCTTATCGCGTTAGTTGAACTATAGTCATCACTTTGCCAATGTATATCACCACTAGCTAAGAGGACAAGTAGTAAGGACATGGTTAACATGCACAAGGAGGAGTTTGGAGACAAACTTCACCTTAGCGAGATAACTTTCATCATTTGTATCTCAAAAGGAGAACAAATGTGGATATTTGGCGTTAAAAGGTTGTCACCCTTAAAAGAGAAATGATATAAGTCTTGTAAGTAAAACCTTTTAGATATATCTCAATTAGCCATGTTTTATCATTTTCATCCTGGGAGGTGAGCAAGTGTGGTGTTTAAGAAACTGAGAGGTGCTCGCCTTAACCATAAGTTAGTTATTAATTGAGTTTTATCGCATCAAGGCTGTCGCATAGCTTAATCGCTTAATAGTGCACATACTTTCCTTCACCCTTTCTTATATACAAGTTAGTTCGCATTTTCATCTCACCTTCATTATAATCCTCTTTTACAGAATCTCTAGTGTAGATAAGTAGATATAGGTTAAACTTATACTTTGTCACACTGTATAGATAATTCTTTTATATCGCCCAAATAAAGAATGCACTCTATAATTAAGCTTTGATATCAATTTCCTATGTTCGACCTTGGATTACTCAGGAAACCTATTGTTTTGTTTATACTTGGGCAAGCAATAAGAGAACTTGTATTCAACAAGGACTTAGTATTTACGTGAAGATGAAATACATAGTGAGCATCTAGCATGCAATGACCATGGCCAATGACTCATCACATAGAATTAGTTATACACATACAGAACGTTGCATACTACTTGTGTTATGGTGGGTTTGTTTTTGTGGTGTGGTGTGTATTTTGTTAACCCACGACACTAAGCACTTGGTTGAGATGTCGTGTAAGTTAACTTAGGACTTATAAAGTACAATTAATTTTATGTGACAAGTCGTTGGTCATGATCAGTGTATGTGAAATACTCACTATACACCTCATTATCGCGCAACCACTAAACCTTTGTTGGATACAAGTTTTCCTACAGCTTGCCCGAGTATAAGTGGAGCAATAGGTTTATCTAGGTGATCCAGATTCGAACATAGAGAATTGATATCAAAGCTTAGTTCTAGAATTTATTTATCAATTAAGTGGTATAAAAGAATAAATTGAATAGTATAAAAAATGCAAGAACGAACTATAACTCCTATCAACGCCTAAAGAGTCTGTAAAAATGGGAGGAGATGAATTACGAGCAATGATATGAACTAACTTGTGTGTGAGAAGGGGGTCAAAGGGGGTCAGAGATATACAGAAATCAATTCTTGAGATCAGTAGGTTCTATAGAATAGGGATAAGGTTGGGTACCTTATCTTGGTAACACTGTGGATACAACTCACTTTGTATGTGATACAAACGTAATGGTCCAACGCATTCGTGTAGGTGACATGCGAGTGAGGATTTATGATAACGGTATAAACACTAGTTATTATATCCTCTTTTATTAAAATAATAAGGTCAAAACGCATAAGAAAAGGATCAAAGAGTGTGACTTGTGTTATAAATTCATAAATATTTAGAAGTACAACTTACACAAGCATCATGCCTGTTTTACGTGATTACCATATCTAAACGCAGGATAAGTGAGAAAAGAAGAAAGAAGCAAATCATAGAGACTATCTTGCACAACGGCTACATGATGGAAACTCGCTTGGCGATTAACAACCCAGGCGAGGAAACATGTTATCACGCGAGAAAAGCTCACTAGAAAATAAGAATGATAGTTAAAATGACGTGACTTCACAATGTCAGAGTCAGTACTCATGCTCACAGGAATAGAAGTTTTTCGTCGAAAAGCAGCCTATACAAGCACTTCATCTTCACCAAGAAAAGAAGAGCACATGATGGGTGAAAGGTCCGAATAGGCCACGTAGAGAGCTGAGAGTTCAAGCAAGAGAAGATTTCTTCCCGTCGTTTTCCCCTAACTTGTAGTACTTCTCCACTCTTCTTTCTCTCCAATTTTAAAAATAGATAAAAAATCAGGCATTTGACTTTCAAAGTGGCTACTCGCAATATTCTTTGCGCCTAGCCCTCCAGGTTATGAACAGAATAATTCTTCTTGAATTCGAGTTAATGAGTGAAGCTCAAAACCTACTATTTATTTGGAAGAAAGAATGAAAAATTTCATTGTAATATATGTTGTTCATATTGTATAGTGGATGAAGACCTTTATTCTTTATACATATATTACATGTTTACACCCTCTTCAATCCGTTATTTCTTGACTTCTCGTTTGTCAATGTGTTATTAGTAGTTAGATGTTTGATAGGTTCTTGATAAGGAGTCTAGCTTATAAGGCTTATCGCATTAGTTGAGCTATATTCATCACTTGGTTAGTGTCAATTGTTAGCTACCCGAGAGGACAAGTAGCAAGAATAAGACTAATGTGCGTGAGGAGTTTGGCAACAAACTCCACTTTAGCGAGATAACTTCCAATATTTGTATCCCAAAAGGTGAACAAGTTTGAACATTAGGCGCTAAGAGGCTACTATCCTTAAACAGGAAGTTCTATAAGTAATATAAGCAAAGTCTTCTTGATATATCTCGCCAAATCAAGCACATTCATTTTCATTCCAAGAGGTGAGCAAGTGTGGCATCTAAACACTTCGAGAGAAGACCGCCTTAATCATGAGCTAATTATGGAAGTTATATCGCATCAAGACTTTTGCATTACTTAATCATCTAAGAATGCATAGACCTTCCTTCACTTTTTTCTCGCATACAAGTTAGTTCGTTCAATCCTCCACCTTGCCATAATTTATTCTCTATGCATGAGTCTCCAGGTGTAGGTAAGTAGTTTTAGTTATTTTTATATTCTTTCTACTTAATTTTCATAATGTTTAAACAATAAGTAGACCTTAGAACTAACATCTGGAAACAATTCCCTATTTTCAACCCTAGATCACCCATGTAAATCTACTTTTGATTGCACTTAGGCAAGCAGTAGAAAAACTTGTACTCAACGAGGACTTATGTATCACGGGATGAAGAGGTACATAGTGAGCATCTCACATGCTATGATCATGACCTATGACTCATCGCCTAGAATTAAAGCACATAATACAGAAAGTTATGTTGAACGCATTACATGCAATGACCTGATGTAGCTAAGGTGAGCTTGAAGAATGTTTAAGATTTGACTAAGTGTTGCCTAGACATTAGCATACTGTAGGCAGCCAAATGGGGTCAAGATAACCTCTAAGGACACAAGTTGGACAACCAAAAGTTGGTTTTTGTGGGATCGAGAAGTGTTAAAGAGAACCTCTTTAGGATAAAGCTAAGCAGCCAACCTAGACGTTTTGAGCTTGTGCTATACAACCAAGGACATGTGTGGCAAGGATGGCTAGGTGATATGGACAAGGCTAGGCATTTAAGAGTGTCAAGATAACCTCTAAAAGAGAATGCCATGTGGCCAAGGACTAGTGTTTGGATGACATGTTTTGTTGAAACCTTTGTGAAATGGTTTAGAGGTTAGGCAAGCAAAAGGGTATCCTAGGCGTTCTAAACTTAAGATTAGGTAACAAGAATTGACTAAAGGAACTTCTCAAGGAAAAAGTGTAGGCGGCCAAGGATGACATAATGCATTATGGACCAAGAGATGAGGTGGAGTACAAGTGACATGACATATAAAGAACCTAGGCTTTTGCCAAGTAGGAGGTGTAAAGTGATTAACATGAGGTAAAAAGTGACAAGTATGATGTGTAGAGGGCAAGAATGAGGTGTCACTAAAGTAGCATATATGCAAAAACTTCTATATAAAGGGAACTTTAGATGAATGATGTTCATAATCCCTAGTGTCAATTGGGTAATTCCACTTGGAAAATCTTCTAAATTGAGTCTAGTGTCAAGGGAAAAGCTGTCAAGTAGAGAGATGTGAGAAAGGGAGGTGTTGAAGCGAAAAACTACAAAGGTCATTTTCAAAGGAAAATTAACAGTATTTAGTGTTTTGGAGCTATAGAACTCAATATTGGGAATATTTGGCTGAAATTGTGAGGTATTTTGGACAAGTTTGTAAAACAATGTTTCTTGATTTGAGTTCTAGATTTTAAGTTATTAAGCTCTACAGTTGAATAATGTTTCTGGACAAAAATTATGTTTTTAAGCAAGGCCCAAAGGTGGGCTAAGTACCAGGATGATAAGGTAAGATGGATGTGAAGTTTGGGTAAGAGGCTACTATCTTGATTGAGTTCAGGAAGGCATAATAGTATTGATTTTTCTTTGTTATCTTGATCGAGTTTATTTATTAGATTCGAACTTAGTGTTTGCATTGTTGTGTATGTCTATGTCTAATTCTATCCAGTGAGTCATTGGTCATGATCATTGCATGTGAAATGCTCATTGTCTCTCTTTATTGCATAATTAATAAGTCCTCGTTGAGTATAAGTTTTTCTAGTGCTTGTTCAAGTGTAAGCGAAATAATAGGTTTTTTGGATAATGTAGGATCGAACATAGGGAATTGATATCAAAGCTTAAGTCTAAGGCTCACTCTTCATTGAGGTGGTATACATTCGTTATCTATACAGTATGGTAAAGTGTAAGTTTAAACTATATCTACTATCTACCTAGAGATTTTGTAAAGGGGATGAGAATGCTGGCAAGATGAAGATATGAACGAACTAGTGTTAAGAAAGAGTGAAGGAAGGTCTCCGTGTTACTAGGCGATTAAGCCATGCGGTATCCTTGATGCGATACAATCCAGTTAACTAACTTATGATTAAGGCGAACACCTCTCTGTGTCTTAAACGCCACACTTGCTCGCCTCTTGAAATGCAAATGACTAAGTTGGATTAAGCCAGATCTATCTATATGGGTTTACTTATACAACTTATAGAACTTCTTATTTGAGGGTGATAACTTCTCGACGCCAAACATCCACAATTGTTCTCCTTTTGGGGCACAAATGTTGGAAGTTATATCGCCAAGGTGGAGTTTGTCTCCAAACTCCTCCTTGCGTGCGTTAGCCATGCATATACTTGCTACTTACTCTCTTGAGTAGTTGGCGATATACATTGGCCAAGTGATGAGTATAGCTCAACTAACGCGATAAGATTTATAAGCAAAACTTCTTATCAAGAACTTATCACAAACATGAATTGCAAATAACACATTGACAAATCAACAATAAAGAAATGTTGGATTGAAAAGGTATATACATGTAATATATTGAAGAATGTAGGCCTTAGGCCACTGTACAATATGGACATATACATTGCAAAGAATAATAAAAATGGAAAGTAAAGAGAATGACTTTACAAGTTAGGGGAAAGAGAAGGTGCAATCTTCTCTACTCGAACTCTAAGCTTTCACTTACATACTGACTGGAGAAGAAGAATAATAACATTTACAAACGGTGGAAATGCTACTCCTTTCTACCCCTCTCTTGGGTTTGACCCATTCAGGCACCCTTGTTTTGGTAGGAATGGAGTCCTTTTATAAGTAGCTTTCAGCGGAAAACTTCTATTCTTCTGATCATGTCAACACCAAATGCAGCCTTGTCAAGTCACATCAACTTCAACTACCATTCTTGTCTTCTTGTGAACCTTCCTCTCGTGATGACGTAGATACTCGCCTAGAAATTGTACTTCCCAAATGGGTTCTTCTCGCGTAGACTTTGCGAGAGTTCCTATGTGATTCACTAGCTCCTTTCTTTTGTTTCTATTCTTACTTTTAAGACAATAAAAGCAAAGTGAAACGGGCATGAAGACTTATGTAGAGTGTACTTTCAAATACTTATAAATTTACAATCAAAGCTACGGGTTTTGATACATTTACTACACATTTTGTCTCATTATTCTATCCAAAATGCTATAATAACTTGTATTTCAACAAGTTATCATTTATTAGGCATGGTAGTATTGAGTTATCAAGCTAACATGACCAAGTTTTAGGGTACAAAATGAATAGAGAATAATTTTTATGAAACAAATAATTATTTGATGAAAAGAATGATTTACAAAGTTAAAATGTTTTAGAAGCCTATATGTTATTTATATGACGGCTTTCATATGTTAAAAAAACTAAACTTTGAGCATAACTATTTCAAAAGTATGTTTCCAAAACCATTACTCACTGAGCTTTTTAGTTCACCCTTTCCAAAATGTTTTTCACTTTCTAGGAAGAGATCTTGTTTCCAAATTTTGATTTTCTGTCGATAGTCTGCTATTTATATCCGTACATCTAGTGGTTAGTGAAAATATGTCAAGTTTGTGTCTTTTAATATGCCAACGTACGTGAACATTAAATGGGTATTAGTAACATATATGTTAGTTTGCTTGTGAAGAGTTTATGTAAGACTCATTTCAACATTTGTAAATAATATGGGCTCCACATAAACTTTCTTTCTCTAAAAGACGACTTATATGTTTCCTATGAGTTTAAGCAAAGGGTTAAGGTTTAGGGTTAACAGGTATCATTGAGATAAAAGACGGTATCATATGACTTCATGTCGTCTCTTAGGTCGAGAGTAGGTGGTCTGGGAGTGGGTGTGACATCATTAATAACCTGAAAAGGGGTTATGGTGGAGAAACATGTGTTTCCTTCATTTGTCCCATGTCAACTCTAAATTTGTGAAACCTGCATCCTAATAAAGGGGTTGCTTGTAAATTAATTTTTGAAGTTAGCATAATTAAGCTTGAGTAGACATTTTAAGGTAGCAAGAGGAAAGGATAGAAGGCGAAGGAATCATACAACATGTTATGAAGAAAGGCAATGGGTACAACAAGATAACGCAAGAAGAAAAGGGGGCAACGAACACTTACCCAATTGTCAGGTGACGAGCTAGGCAAGGAGGAGTTTGATTAGTCAACTACACATGGATTAAGTCTAAGTGAAGCATGGTTTAAGAAGAATACTAATCTAACACCTGCAACACACCAAATAGAAGCTGTCGAGATTAAAAGAAGTGTAATATTGACTAACCTAATTTGAGGAGAGTATAAATATATTTGAAGAAGGATTAATTTATGTGTGTTTAGATAAGAGGAAGTTCTATTAGAGGCGTAAAAGGTAAAGCTTCGTTGTAAGACTAAATGACAAGAGGAAAGAAGAGCTAGGCTATAAGAAGAAGAAAAATGGGAAAAGAAAGGATTAACTGAGTGAGTGACTCTTCAAAAGAAAAGCAAGCTTTTGAAAAATGCTTTTACCACCAAAGTCATGTTGTTATATTGCTATGTTGTTCGATATGCTCATGTTATAATCTCATATATACAAATAAAATAACATGACCAATATGAAGTATGTCGATGTATGTGAAGTTATATTGTTGTAATGCTTGTATATATGTAAAACCATTAGCCTTTCCTGATCAAAAGTTAGCTATTATGTACACATAAGAGTAGAAGTTGCCATGCATTGAGTGGTCTACTTGGTAGAAGGATGGTTGAATCCGTTGAGTGGTCTATGTTCAAGTCAATCGTCGAAGCAACTGGCATTGAATAAGGGTCCTTAAGTATGCTGATGGTGAAGTTGTAATCATCATAGTAGTTGTTGTGTTGAGGAAATTCAATATCCAGGCATTAAAAATAAGTCGAGGCTAATGTGTTTAGTATGCTATTCAACGCATAGTGAGGTGTTAAGACGTTTCTAAAAATAAGAAAGCTTTCATACCTCAAATGTATTTCTAAATTCCTTGTACTCACCAAGTTATTAGCTTATGTTTTAAGTTTTTCCTCTGCAGGTTAAGGGAAGAATTGTCATCAGTCGAGAAGAGAGGAGACTGCTACTAAGTACTTATTGTATTATGTAGTAGTAATTAGCTTAAGGTTTGTAATCATTTAAATTTTAAGTTGTACACTTGTGTTGTAGCAAGTTTGTTAATAAAAGGATTACTAATTTTCATACTGCATGATGTCCTACTACATAGTAAAAGCTTTCACCAACATGCTCACGCCTAAGGTTTAAGTTAATTTTAAAGAAGTACCTAGGCGTTCTAATATTTCACCTTGAAACATCAATTCACCCAAGTCATCTCCACACTCATACGTAGAGGGTGTGTTCCGAGTGGGCGTTGATTAAACCTTGACAACCTCAAAAGTAAAGTTGTCCTTCTCCACCTTCTTCAATATATAAGGATCCGTAGGTAATTTGCTTACATAGAAAAAAAAACTATATTAAATAATCATTGGGGAAATATGTTAAAAAAATTTAATATCTTGTTTCAAACTTAGAAATGATACTTGAAGCAAAAAATTTGGAGCCATTGTCACACCCCCTTCCAGACCAGTTACTTTTAACCTGAAAGACGATGTGAAGCCAACAAATATCGTTCTTCTACTCAATGATACATATTGACCCTACGAGAACTATAACTAAATCAATTTAAAATATAACATACATCATAAATAAAACAGACTTATAAATTTAAACATGAACATGTAGTGAAACCCAAAATACAACTACAAGTTTGATATAGACATGATACATTAACCAAACTGTCAAAGTTACCAATACAGACCCCTAACAACCCACATCTAAAACTATTAATACAAACCATGTATAGACAGAATGATACTACTGTACAATACATACTGTCTATGAAACTCTAAAGGACACTAACAGATAGACATACGAGGTTAAATGCCAGGTTTACAAACTCTACCTGAAAAGTAAGAAAACATTTTGGAAAGCATACGATATTTACAAGACGTAAATCTAGGTATCAATAGTGCCCTATCTCGTTATAACTACTATAAGATGGAAATTTTAGGCATTCGTAGAGGCCCTCATCTTAACCTAGACCGATGATGAGAAATCTAAGTATCTACTGAAAACCCTCATCAAAGAACCTTTGTGCACAGGAAAAGCTCCCCCTGAAGGGTTGCTATATATCTCAGAACAACTCAGGTGTAAACTAAAACATGCTAAAACACATTTTATACTATGAAATCATAATCTCAAACTAAATAACATATGGTGGGTTGGTTATTAAAGCATTGTTTCTCTTCAACAACCGGGACTTAGTGTTAGTAAATGGTGAATGGAAATTATATTTTATCTAAGAAACATATCATTGAGCATGTTCACTGCATGCGAGTTGCTCACTATGTCTCTTTATATCGTGTGACTAAGTCCTTATTGAGTACAAGTTTTCCTACTGTTTATCCAAGTGCAAGCAAAACAGTAGGTTTACCTGGGTGATCCAAGGTCGAACATAGGAAATTGATTCAAGATATTAGTTTTAGAGATTACTTATCATCTAGGTAGTATAAAAGAATTAAAGAATAACGAATGGTATAAAGGAATAGGAACAAGCTACTACTAAATATCTACACTTAGAGATTCTGTAAGAGGGAATGTGGATGACGAGATGGAAATGCGAACTAACTTGTATGCGAGAAAGAGCAAACGAATGTTTATGCATTGTAATGCAATTAAGTAACACGACAACCTTAATATAATATATCTTGCTTAACCAATTTATAATCAAGGCGTGCTCCTCTTAGAGTCATTAAATGCCACACATGGTCACCTCTCGGGATCTATTTGATTAAGTGTGCTTATGACAGATATATCTAGAAGATTTCACTTATAAAACGTACAGAGCTTCACAATTAAAGACAATAACCTTTTGGCTCCTAATGTCCACACTTGTTCACCTCTCAGAATACAAATGATAGAAGCTATCTCGCTAAGGTAGAGTGTCGCCAAACTTCCCATTGCGTGCATTAGCTTTTTCCTTGCTACTTCTCCTCTCGGGTAGTTGACGATTGACACTAGCCAAACGATGAACATAGTTCAACTAATGGATAAGAATTATAAGCTAGACTTCTTATCAAGAACTTATCGCTAACTTAAACTTCTAATAACACATTGACAAGTGAAAAGTAAAAAAGTGTTGGATTGAAAAGGTATAAACATGTAATATATTAAAGAATGCAGGTCTTTGGCCATTGTACAATATGAATAATGTATATTACAAAGAAAAGCAACTAAAAATGGCAAGAAAAGAGAATGGAAACTATTACAAGTTAGGAAAAATAGGAATATGGAATCTACTCTACTCAGAAGTGAAGCTCTCAATCTACAATCTGACCGGAGAAGAAGAGAATGAGATTTACAAAAGGTGGAAGGGCTACTCCCTTTCGTCTCTCTCTTTAGGTTTTTGCCCTTGTGGGCTCTTTGGTCCATTCAGACCATCTTCTGGCCCATACAGGCCTCATTTCCCTTAGTAGAGATGAAGTCCTTTTTATAGGCATCTTTTTTGCTGGAAATTTTTATTATTCTGATCATGTGAGTCCTGATAGCAGCATTGTCACGTCACATCCATCTTCAACTATCATCCTTGTCATCTATTGAATCTTTCTCACGTGATGATGTGGTTCCTCGCCTAGAGGTGTTAGTCGCCAAACGAGTTCCCATCGCGTAGTCTTTGTGCGAGATGTCCACTACGATTCACTAGTTTCTTCCTTTCTAATCATCCTGCGTTAAGACATGAAAATCGCGTAAATCAAACATAATGCTTATGTAAGATGTATTTCCAAATACTTATGAATTTACAAGATAAATTACGCGTTTGGATCCATTTCTTATACGTTTTGACCTCATTATTCTAATAAAAAGAGGCTATAATAACGAGTATTTATACACGTTATCAACATGTTTGAAAATCGTTCCTGCATTCAATAAATCACAAGTTTTAAACAAGATTTGCTAAATCATTCAATAAACTCAAGTATTTTACTTAAATATGCTTTCAGCTTTCTAATACTTTAAACACATACTTTTTAAATCCAAATATATAAATCAGTAAAGTTCAACATTTATCTTAAGGCATACTTTAACTTTAGCTTCTAAAACATGTTTAGAAATCAATTTAGAAATTTATTTTGTCACTCACTATCTTGAGCTAGTTCCCTTGTTTGTAAAATCTATCTATTTCCTCTCGACCCGACAAACAAACCAAAACCAAGAATTAGAACCCTAAATATTCTTGTCTTTCTATGGTAAGCTTAAAATGGCATACTTTTGTGACATACGTAAGATGACGCTCATAAATTCCAATCTTAATAAATAAAACCACAATCCATATTTTTTTTTTCAGAATTTTCCAGATTCAACATCCTAACTTCAAACACTCATGACCTCCTTAATAATTGACCAAAATTAATGTACTTTATCTCAAACTCTTCATTTTGTAATCCTCTACAATTTACTTGAAGGAATGAAAATGAGATTTGATAACTTGTAGAAATACAAGTTATTATAGCCTTTTAAGTAGAAAATGGGGCCAAAACTCATGGTAATTGTGTCAAAATGTGTAGCTTCTAGTGAAAATTCATAATTATTAGAAAATACACTTTACATAAGTCTTCATACCTGTTTTATCCTGCTTTTCAGTATTTTAATGCAGGTTTATAAGAAAAGAAGAAACTAGTGAATCACATAGGAGCGCATGCAAAGCATTACGATAGAAGACCTTGACTAGCAAATACAATTTCTAGGTGAGAAACTACATCATCACGCGAGGAAGGTTTACTAGAAGACAAGAATAGTAGTTGGAGTTGATGTGACTTGACAAGGCTACAATCGGCACTAACATGATCAGAAAAATAGAAGTTTTCCGTTGAAAGTTACCAAGTAAAGGGGTCAGCTTTGAGAGAAGTCAGATATCTATATGGATCGACCCAAACCTTGGAGAGTGATGGAAAGGAGTAGTCTTTCTGTCATCTGTACAAGCATTTCTTCTTCTTCTTCTCCGGTCAATCTATTAGTGAAAGCTTAGAGTTAGAATAAAAAATGTCTACCATTTCCCTTCCTTAACTTACAATGTTCCTTTTCCTTACTTTCCATTTTTATATTTCTTTGTAATATATGTTGTTCATATCATACAGTGGCCTAAGGCCTACATTCTTTAATATATTACATGTTTATACATTTTCAATCTAACATTCATTACCGTTCATCTGTCAATGTGTTATTTATAGTTTAGTTATGTGATAAGTTCTTGATAAGGAGTTTACCTTATAAATATTATCGCATTATTTGAGCTATAATCATCACTTGGCCAGTGTGTATCTGATAACTTATAGATAACTTGAAGAAATACAAGTTATTATGGCCTTTTAAGTAGAATAATGGGACCAAAATGTGTGGTAAGTGTGCTAAAACGCGTAGTTTATGTTGTAAAGAAAGTAGAAGAGGAGTTCCCTGATCGAAAATTAGGTTTTCAGATTTTATAGAGAACAATTTAGATGGAGATAGTATTAACTTTTTTATTATTTTTAAATCAAATTAAAACTATAGTTTTTTCCTCAAAAATTCTTTTTCTAAAAAAACATCTTTTTGACATAACAAATTTTTCATTGGGTTTTTTTTAAAATATAACAAATTGGTAAAATATTTACACTATGTAGAATAATTTTGAAATGGAAAAAGCCCACAGGCCTACAATGAGAAATACCAAAAATGATTCAGTCAACACGCAATTAATTGACCACACACGTGCGTGTAATTCTTCTTCTAAACAATCATGATACACGATCGTGTAGAAAATGATACATGATCATGTAGGTAGTATCAACATTGATCACACGCGCGCATGCAATTTTTCTTCAAACGATCATATGATACGTGATTGTATAGAAAATGATACATGATCATTTAGATATTGATACATGATCTTGGCACATGATTTTGTACCAATTATAAATGATCTTGGTACACGATCGTGAACCAAAATCATTTAGATATTGATACATGATAGCATACCAAGATCTAAACGATCTTAGTTCACGATCATGTACTAATATTTAAACAATCGTGTATCAAGATCTAAACAATTTTGTTCAAGATCGTGTACCAAGATCTTTTATATTTGGTATATTATCTTAAACCAACTCATTTTTTTATTGGGGGTTGGTCATTTTTAGGCCAATTAGTTTAAATTAAAGTTTAATCTCAGTGATGCACTCGACCAAGAGAGACCGAGATAAATCCTACAAAGAGTTCTTTACATTTGGAAAGAATCTTGGAGTGACCTAAGAAAAATAAAATTGCAAGTTTTCTAAAATTATGTGAAATATAAAATAAAAATGTGCTAGTTTTGCCAATTTCCCTTTTCTATTCTTTGATTTTGTTTTTAAAAGAATTGAATATTTGGGTTGAAGATCTGAAATTAGTTTTGAGGAGGGGGAATCGAAATTTTGCCGGTTTTTTATTTATTTAACTCGAGGAGCCTTTTTTATTTACAGTGTGAATGAATCAAATGTTATAATTGGATGCTATAGAAAGTCGTAGTGGATGATCAAAATATGTGTATGTTGAAAACTAATCATAAGCCTATATTTTAACAATCTGCAATTACATGACAAAATGATAAATCTTGTACACAATGTGACCTAGACTATAGCTTTTCTATGTAATGTTACAAATGGTTACATAGTGAAAGTGAATTAATATAATAGCCATGCCACATTCTCTGATCACACGAGAGGAGATGAACCATAGAATATTAGTATCGTAATCTATCAAAAGATGTGTTTGAATAGACAAACGTGCTCCTTTCCATTCTTATTTTATCTACACTCTTCAATTTTAGGTATGGAAAAGCCATGAGCCACCACCTAGAAGATATCAACCCTATTAGACTTGCAAGTAATTTCATATTCAACCCCCATAGCATAACAGAAGAATTGAGGAAGTTGAGAATATAGATTTACACGGTGATGATATATTAATCACAAAATATTAATAGATGGTGCAGAGAAAGCACCATTGTCATGTTAATCTCCACTAAGTTTGAGCATAATATAACCTAATAATTATAAC
>JBBPDI010067027.1:0-18493 GCA_037974545.1 Cucumis variabilis
TTAACCCAACCCAACCCTTGTTATATGGGTTGGGTAGTCCGGGTTATTCGGGTTCAACCCATATTCTTACACCCCTATTGACAGGTGAGAAGTCAAGAAATTGATAGGTGAGAAGTTAAGAAATGATGAATTAAAAAGGTTTAAACATGCAATATATGTATAAAGAATATATAGGCCTTTGGCCACTGTACAATATGAACATCACATATATTACAATGAAGTGTACAGATGGAGAGAAAGAAGAGTGGCAAAATATTACAAGTTAGAGGGAAGACGAGGGAATGGTTCTTCTCTTGCTTGAACCCTATTCAAGCATCTAATGGTCCATTAAGACCTCCCTCCTCTTGGTGAGGATGAAGTGCTTGTATAGGTTGCTTTTTGACAGAAAACTTTTATTCCTCTAAGCGTGTCAGCACTGACATCTGGTCCTGTGAAGTCACATCACTCCAACTACCATCCTTGTCTTCTAGTAAGCTTTTCTCATGTGATGTCATGATTTCTTGCTTGGGATTGTTAAGCGTCAAGCTAGTTCCCATCGTGTAATCTTTGCACGATATATCTTGTGTGATTTGCTCATTTCTTCTTTTTCTCACTTATCCTGCGTTTAAACATGTTGATCGCGTAAAACAGACATGATGCTTATGTAAGTTATATTTCTAAATATTTATGAATTTATAATGCAAGTCACATACTTTTATCCCTTTTTTATGCGTTTTAACCTCATTATTCTAATTAAAGAAAGTATAATAACGATTGTTTATACGCATTATCAAGAGCCTAAGTTGAAACTAAAAATGAAGTTCTATATGAGACATTGAAGAGGAAAGCCATCAAATAAGTACTTTTGATGTAATTACTAAACTTTTTATGTGATGAAGTTTCATTCCACCTAGCACACTGTCCTTCAAACGTATGTGATTTTACACCGAACAAGGTTATCAATCTTTGTGCCTTTAATATTATTTTTTGTTTGCTTTTGTGATGGCCCTCTAGTCGTACATATCGTCTTTGACAATAATGTGCTTGATATTATTGTGTCCTCTATTGGATCCACCTGTGTTGTTTTTATTGGGTTTTATGTCCTAAAACTCGTAGATAGTAAATATAATCCATTGACAGTTATTACTATAATTTCAATAAGTGTTATTGATTATATTATTAGTTTTGTCTTAATAGCCTATATCACACCCTGATCCGCAAAACAACCAGAATGCACGGAGTAGTGCAAATAGGACGTGATTTAGCTTAAAACTTTTAAACTGGTTTTATCGCCTAACTCAAACTTAACTCCTTTTAAACTACCATGTGATAGAGATAAACATAACGCATCGGAAGTCAACTTAAACTTTTATTCAACAATAAGCGTTTTGACGCGATTAAACGCCAAGACACTCATCTTAAATCCTTTACCTTGTTTAAATGTCAAATACTTTAAATAACATGCTTTAGGCGTTAAAGCTTCATGCAATTAACATAATTGAAGTTTAAACTTGATTAACAACAGGCTTTTCATACATAGTATACAATTACAACACCTTGACCAAAACAAATGACATTAATCAAAACTCTTAAATGCATGGTAGCTTTCTCAACTCGCTGTAAGCCCTTTAACCTTCTTCTCTACTTGGCCTAAATGCCTGATCCTGGAAAATGAAAATTTAAAACTTAAGTCTTAAAGACTTAGTGAGGTTTTATAAAATTCATTTTGCAATATCTTTCCATAAATCATTTTCAACAAATCACACATTTTAACACAAATCAGTTTATCAATAAACACATCATTTTGCAAAACATATCAAAACTCATGTAATCATTTTTACAATAAAATCAGATCAACTGGCAAATTATATCAATATACATTTTGCATAAACACCCATTAGTCACAATCATTCCTTTTGCCAAAGATCCCAAATCGTTCTCTATGCTTAATATCATTACCTCACGTTTAGACTAGTATATCAACAGCATCCAAAAACCTACAAATTTATCCTTGTTGCTGGTCGCCTAACACAATGCAACCCTTTTCTACATTGGTCGACTTCACTCCACCATGCAAGCCTTTTCTATATGGTTGCTTTAAACCTTATGTGCACATAACAATTAGCTCATTCAAGGGAAGCAACTAATGGTTTAAAAACCATTTTATAATCATTTAAATTGCAATAACTAAAATCATGCTTTAAACATTATAAAACATGTCGTAAACATATAAAATTTTCATATAAATCTTTTTATATTTGAAATCCTCATTCAATCATCAGAGCTTAATACAGAAAGCTTGAAATCAATACAAATTTTTTAAAGAAAATCACTCATTATACTTAGTCTTAGAACCAGAAATCTCTTCTTCTTCTTCTTTCTCACATAGCCTTCCCGCGGAAACAAAATGGCAGCATTTCAACACTTCAACATTTTTAGAAAATCACCCTTAGCTAGTGACCCAAACCCTTTATTTATACTACTCTTTAACCTGGATTAGTCATCCTCAAATCATTGTTCAATTTCCAGCACCTACTTAAAACTTTACACATGTAAAATTAATATTTTATCTTAGTCATGCTTAAATCAGATTTGACATTTTCTTGTCAAATCTTTCTTCTCGCCTAATTCTATTCTACACGAATAGTTTTAACCGCTTAATATAACTTTCAAAAGTCTTAACGAAATTATATATTTTGCGGACTACCCAACCTTTTCTCACAAAAACTCTTTCTCTTGTAAGTGTTTAGACTTATAAGTCCTACCTCAAATCCTTCTTTACTCAAAACTTCTTTATGAACTAACTTCTTATTCGTAAAACTTATACTTAAACCATATAAGATTTTATCACTTAATCCTTTTCGTGGATTGATTCAAACTCCAACTTCTTATCGTGAAGTCTTATTTGAAAATGCCTCCTTTTTTCAAAAACATAAATTTTAAAATACTTAGCCAGATTTTACTTCTTATACTCAAACTAGAAGCGGGTCTCACAACCTAAATCCAATAAACTAACATCCTAAGTTGTATGTAGAGACATATAGAGATCAATGTTCGTGATCAGCTTAAAGAGTTAATAGTATAGGGATAAGGTTGGGTACCTTATCCTGGTAACACTATGGATACGACTCACTTTGTAATTCATACCAACACAATGATCCAATGCATTCATGTAGGTGACATGCGAGTGAGGTTATTTTATGCAATGAGTTTGCATAAGACCAAACCAAAAAATAGTTACCACTAGATGTAACTCTGTTAACTAGTTAGGTTTCTATTTTATTAGGATGACCTAGGTAACTTTGTCTTAATTCTGAGTGTATTATGAACTTCTGTTCGCGTGAGATTGTCCTTGTACGGGTGAGAGTGGCCAGATTGTCGACTCAATATGTTTATCATTTTGGGGACACGATCAAGTGTGGTGCTGGAAACACAATCACACAAGATGGAATTCAGTCCTTCCCAACTTTAGGGTAAGTAGATGAGTGTTCCCTTAATTGGTGTCTTTAGGACTTAAACAAAGGGTCCTACGCTCCTTATGGCATAAAAGAGGTTTTTATTTATTGGTTGGACCATAAACAGATTGTTCATTAGAGGAGCATCAATATTTAAGGATTGGAAGTAACCAAGGGGTAAAACGATAATTTAACCTAACTGGTGTTACGAACATTTGTGAATGGCTAACTTATTGTTATTGGTCTAAATTCATGGACACAGAAATATATCTACAGTGAGAAAAGCTCAACTGTAAGTCTTTAGGTGGAGCAGATACACTGTTAATGGATATTGATTAATGTGGTTGATGAGTTTAGCCAATTAATCCCATATCGTTGTAGCTGCTGATTTATAGGTCCATTAGGTCCCCTTCCTAGCTCTTAAAGAGTAATGAGACTTATTTATATTAGTTGTAATTTGAAAAGTTCAAATTTACTTTTAGAATTAATATAATGTATGATGATACATTATAATATAAAATTTATATTTTAATTAAACTTTATTATATAAATTTAATTTTGGATATGATTCAAAATTAATTTACGAGAGAATAAAATATTTGAATGAGTTCAAATATTAATGTGAATTAGATTCATATTAAAACCAGAGGTTAAAATTTAATGTGTATATGATACACATTAAACTATAGGTTATCAGAAAAATTTATATTTGAGTATGTTTCCAATTTGGATTCTTATATTTAATTTAGCAATTAATTGATTGGAATATTAATTAATAGTTTGGTTTAATTTTATTTAATTAAATTAAAACTATAGGTTATATGAGAGATATTAATTTAAATATGATTTAAATAAAATATTGATCAAATATGATTTAATTAATTATTTAATTTAGATTAAATTAATCAATTATTTTAAATTTAATTTGATTTATTTATTTAAATTAAAGTAATTAAATGAAAAACGTGGGTGGTTCTCCCATGTAACCCAAAGATCGCCCAACTCCCTCTTCTTCATTCTAAAGAAGTGGGAGGAGGTAGGGGTACGACTAAGAAGTTCATTTTTTCTCCTTCTTTTTTTGCTTACTCTGGCAGTTCTATAAAAAAAAAGATTTTTCTCTCAAATTCTCATTCCAATTTTTTATTCCCACAAACCAATTTTATTCTCAGTGAATAGAAAGGTCTCTAAATGGTGGTGCCCCAATATTGAAGATTTAGTAGATACAAAGGCTTTAGCGAGATTAAGCATGTTTCTGTTCACTTAATTTTTTATTTCTAAAAGCTTTCTTATCCATACAATTTTTTTTTTTTGTAATTATATTTTCCAATGTATGGTATTTTTTAAAACCTCAATTAAATTGAGTAATGGTTATTTTTAAAATTTAATCTGCTGCATAGGGCTCTCATCCTTTCACTTTTTTTCAATTGATATCATACTGGATTGATTGTTAGTCCATTGAGTTTTCAATGGAGTTGATCATGGAAGGTTTATTAATTCCTCATCCTTCTATATTAGATGGTGAAGAAATTCTTGTTTATTCACTTTTTTCATTAACAAAGCAAATTTGTAAGGTTATGAAACTTTTGAACCAGCGTTTTGGTAATTATAACTACCTACATGTCAGAGATATAATAAAAACAAGTCCAAAATGCTGAAGAACTCTAGCCTTTTGAAAGAAAAAGTCAAGTCGGGCAGGGAACGAACTGAAGGGATTAGAGCGCTTCGCAGCAGTAGAATTAAACAGAACCATAATGTAACACCCCGAATCTCAAGGTAAATTTTTTTAAAAATTCAATGGCCTTATTATTGAAATTTTCTTTTTATAAATTATCGGATGTTATTTTATTACTTTAGTTTGAAGAAAAAACTTTTGGAGAGAAAGAAAAGAAGTTTTAGAGGAAAAAAAAAAGAGATTGGAAAGAATATAATAATAATAATAATATTATCTTATTCAAAAAAAAAAAGAAAATAAATTTTACTTTCCATTCTTCTTCCCCGCACGTACCCCCCCCCCCCTTCATCCTTCATTTTCTCCTTCCTGCCCCAACCACAGCCATCGGCCGCTGCCCTTCTCCAATCCTCTTCCTCTCCTTTCCATTCTCCGTCAACTGGCGTCGTTGATACCCAAACCCCCAACTAAAACTGCTCATCGAAAGGCCTTCAATCACGAAGCACCCATGCTGACTGCCCAGATCCCAGCGTCTGCCGCCACCCCCTGCCGTGATTCGTCGTTCACGCTCCATCGCGTCCATCAGAGTGCCACAGCGTAGCTCCTCCATTGTCCAGCTACGGATGGTGAACCAAAATATTCTCTATGTCGTTTAGATTAGTTTCGACATGCGTCGAATCCTTTTATGCTGGGTCGCTGCTGTCGATTTTTAAAGATTCTTTTGGTAAGGAGAAATTTTAGGTTTTGGTAGTATTGTTCTTAGCGTTTGTAAACCTTAAGGTTGATTAATTGATTGGGTAATGTTGATTTTAAGGCAAATTTGGGGAGGTGGTACTTGGTTATCTAAGTTCGAAGCAAGCGTCGTTGGAGGTTTAGCTTCTTTCAAGTTGGGTAAGTTGTGAAGGATCACATTGGGTTGATTTTTCAAGTAATTGATGTGTTGGATAAATTATTGGGTAATTATCTTGGTGTTTAGGTTGTTTTTCGCGGACTTTGGTGCGGTTAAAGAGCTTATATAACGGATTTCTTCTACTAGACCCATATGTAGATATCAATGATTAAAACGATTTGACTGTTATGCATGGATTTGAATGACTTAAAGGATATGACTGTTGAGTGTAGGTGTGAATGGTTAAAAAGCTTTAATTGTCTTATGTAGTTTTAAATGTGGTGATGAATTGACTAAATTAAAAATGTTGTGTTGACTAAATTGAGGAATGATTGACTGTTGTGTTAAAGAATGGATAGAGTACGTTTGACTGGATTGACTGAACTGAGATGGGTGACGCATATGTATGAGTTTACTATTTGAGAAATCGTTATGCTAAGGTCGGATTATGTATAATATGAATAATTTCCCCTATATTTGTGTTGGACTAAAATAATTATAAGCCAATGGTATTTCGGAGGGACATGGGTTGACTGGCATGCAGATTTAAATATGTTGACTGATTGACTGTATGGTTTTTACTGAACTAAGACGGGATTGACTGAATCTCGTAGGTGTTGTTTATATAAAGTATGGCTTGAACTGGTGGAAATGCTGTTTAGATTGAATGTAGGATATATTAGTGCTATGGTTGTGTTCTTGTGGACTGAAGGAAATACTATGAGCATTTAGTTTGTTGACTAACGTACTGTTATGTTTCCTACTGGCCTTGGGTCAAATTAGAATAAGATGACTGTTAGGGGTTAAGTGAAGAGTTATGTGATAAGGATATTTGACTGTATTATGAATGATTGATAAGATATTTAGAATGGACTGAGGGGAAAAATATTAGTTTCCTATTGAGTAATTACCTTGCAGGTGTCCTATGGGATCACCACTTTTTATGTGCATCCTTAGGGAGCACTAGACTGATATGTGTTTCTGCAGAACACTAGACTGATATGTGCATATTTTGGGAGCACTAGACTGATATGTGTATCCTTCGGAAACACAAGACTGATATGTGCATCCTTCGGGAGCACTAGACTGATTATGTGTATCCAACGGGATCACAAGACTGTGACTGTGCAGGGTATCCCAATAGGAAGTTAACAATTGTTTTTCCCCTAGCGAGTCCAGTAGCGGGTCTCTTACTGAGTATGTTTATACTCACCCTTTTATGTTTAATTTTTTCAGGCAAAGGTAGTAAAGGATGCAGACCGACGAGGGACAAGGAAGGAGACGTGATGGCCATAAGAGAATGTTAAAAAAAATAGCTTTCGCTTACAGTTTTCTTTTGTTTTTACTTTAGCAGTGGTGACTGCAATGGATTTCATGTTTAGCATGACAATTTATTTCTTGATTTCATAAATAATGCTTTCGAACCTTTGATTTTGTTTGAAATAGGGCCCGAATAAAGATTTATTTGATATTTATGGTTTTAAATAAATTTTACTATGTTTTGTGTCAATCAAAGTGTCTTGTCAAAAAAATTAATGACTTCGACTTAGTTAGAAAAGTTGGGTCGTTACAATATGTGTACATGAAACTGAATGCATAAAATAATAAAAATATTGTTCAAGTGCAAGCAAAGAGAAGTTTTCTGCTACGTCCATAATCGAACACAAGGAATTTAAGCTTCTATTTTATCTAATCAAGTACTAAATGATGTGGTATACACTATACAGTAAGGATATGAATAGTATAATATTAGTCCTAGATATTTACACTACTGTTCTTAGTGGTGCAAGGTGAACATGGAAGTATGGCAAAATGAGATATAAACTTAGTGTAGGCATGGCAAGGGAAGGAAAATTAAATTAACTAAAGGTAATGATTAATTTTTTAATACTCTGAGGTGACATAAAGCATGTATTAACTAAGATTAAGGTGAGCACTCTCTCAGTGCTTCTGTTGTACTTACTCACCTTTCTGGGTACAAATACTTCTAGTTAAGATATGATTTAAATATCTAATCATCTTAAATACAATAACAGTAGCTAATCCCTACTTAGGACGTACACTTTTCAGTGGTTTTGACACACACACCAACCTTTGAACGATGTATACAAAGGATAAACTTGGGGACAATTATGTACGGCTGCATTGTTTCTGTCACCTTCTCAGCTAAATGTGGTTTTCACTTGTTTAATGATTACGATCTTTACTCAAGTCCTTCTTTCGAATGAACAAGGTTGAGATACTCACACTTAGCTGAGCAGAACTCTTACTGCATTCATTATGATTCTCTAAGTATCACAAACATCAATTGGTACTATTCAGTTAACTAACTATGTAAATATGGGTAGACAAGAAATATGGGAGTATGGAAGAAGAAATGCATCACTTTTGTAGATAATATGTTAAGATTTTTAGCCATGAGGTTTAGCTTATAAAATAATGCAATATTAAAAGTATAAGATGGAAAAAGAACATATAAGTTATGCCAAAGGGTTTGATCTCTCATACTCATTGGCTTAGATTTTTGCCTGTATCTGAGTTGAACAATAGAAGGGATGGATCTCCATCTCCTTTGTTGTAGGCTTTCACATAAAACTCAAGGGAAGAGAGATGAATGGATGAAGGGAGGAGCTTGCTTTTCAAGCCAAAAATTGCTCACCAATTGTGAGACCTGTTTCTAATTTGAGTATAAGTAGAAAAAATTTTGGTTGTGTTTTGAAAATTTGCGTTTTGAATAAGAGGAGGCGTTTTGAAGTAACACTTTGCAATAGAAGTTAGGGTTTGAATTAATCTATGAAAAGAATTAAGTTATAAAATCTTTATGGTTAAGTATATAAGTTTTGTGATTAAGAAGTTAATTCACGAAGAAAATTTGAGAAAAGAAGGATTTGGTAGGACCTATAAGTATAAACGCTCACAAGAGAAAGAGTCTTCAAGAGAAAAGAAATTATTCAAAAGCTATGTTTAGTGGTTGAAGTTATTCGTAGAATGGATTTAGGTGACAAGAAAGGCCTGGCGAAGAAAATATCAAATCTTATTTGATTTGACATGAATTAACATGTAAGATTAAGGATTTAAGCATGGTTGGGTTAAATATTAAATTAAGTTTTAAGTAAAAGCTGACAAACTGAGAAGAGTTAAAGCATGACTAAGTTAGTTTAAGCACACAGATTTTATTAAAAAAACAAAAAGAAGGGGCTAAAATGTTGTTTTGTTTTGACTAGAAGAAGAAAAACAAAATGTTAAGTGATGTGGTTTGTTCCACAACAAGACTTGGCGAAAAGAGAAGGAAGAGAAGGATCTTTAGTAAAGTGTGGTCAGTGATAAAATGAGTTTAAAATTGATTTCTAAATCTGATTAATTATCAAATGTTTTAAACAAACTTTGATGATTGAATGTTGAGTTTACTGATTTATAAGCATGTTTTAAATAGTATTAAAGTATGTTATTGAGAAATGATTCCAAAGCATGTAATTATTGTTAAGTTTATGGATATTTACAAAGACATGATTTATGAGCATGTTGGAATTTCTGAAGTAGAAAAGTTCATTGTTTTAGAAAGTTGTTTAAAAGCATGAGTTTAAATAGAATTGTTTTAAAGAGAAAATCATGGTACTCTATATACCGAGTTCTCGATGGTCAATGTGCACTGTTAGGGATATAGGGCTACGTTAACCACTTAGCTGCTACCACCGAGTCGAGGTAGGATGGTAAGACTAAAGGTGCTCTGCTATCATGACCAGCTTTATTATGTAATAGCATGACCAAAGGGGCTCTGCTAGTTTAATTGAGGTGTAATAGGATAATACGATCGAAGGTGCTCTGTTATCTTAATTAAGTTTTCCTTGGTATAGAGTATACAAAGACAAAAGAGTTTATTTAAAGAAAAGTTGACTAATGGGTGTTTATGCAAAATGTATTTTGATATGTTTTCCAAAATAAAGTTTTTTTATTGATAAACTGATTTGTGTTGAATTTATGATTTGGTGAAATGGATTTATCAAAGGACATTGCAAAAAGGATTTGATAGAACCTCACTAAGTGTTAATTATGTTTGGTCAAAGTGTTGTAATTGTATATTCTTATAGAACACTTGTTATTAATAAAGTGTACATTTTGGATAAGTTATTTACTGCATTTTCCATTTAAGGTTGACTGTCATTGCATTTTGAGTTTAGTTTGATAGTTTAAAAGAAGATGAAAATAAACATAGCGATAAGATCAATTGCAAAGTTTAAGCTAAATCAAGTCCTTTCCGCGCTACTCCCTGTGTTTTGGTTGTCTTGCGGATTAGGGTGTGACATCGATTAAGTAGTGAGACGCTTTATTTATATAGGAGAACTAATGTTGACAGGCCTCCATGTGCCATTAAAACCTCTGAAAAGCTATAATTGGCGCTACGCAGACGTTTTTGTCCTTTCTCTTAGTTTCCCACCAACTGATTTCATCTTCTATTGCCTAGAGCACATAGCTTGTACTTCTATTTCTACAAGGTTTGAGTTAGACTTCTCGCATAGACATATTTTCACTAAGCTTCACTCTTTTTTGCCTAAAGCCTGCAACAGGAGCACTAAATACTAGTAAATAAGGGATGACATTCTTTTTTATTATGCGATTTACAAGATAACCAAATTTCTAACTTTTTCCTCTATTTTCTTCACTTTCCATGCGATAAGACCTCATTATTTTACCCTCAAATTTAAAAGTCCTCAAGCATCATCTCATAATTCTGATCATTGTTTCTTCTGTGCTCATTGCTAAACCTTTTAGAATGCTTTTCTAATTCCCCTTGCACACTGGCATTTCATCTTTTCTTCACCTACTCTAAACTTGAAAATATTTCTAGATTCTCTATGTAACAAGCTCAAGTCTCAAAATATCCTTGTTCATTTTCAGAAAATCTTATTTTCTCTTTTTGCAAAATGGTCTTCGTTTTAAAAAATTCTTGGTTCCTTTCTTTTTCTTATACTTTGTAACAAATACTTTATTTATTTGCATTTAGCGTTGAGTGGAAAATCTTAGGTACTTTATGAGTTCGTTCTTCACCTCTATAACTCTTATCACCAATTATTTATTTACTCTCAAATTTTGATGATGCTTTGCTTCTTATTTTCTTGTGTGAAAGGTGGCGACATAGGAGTTCTTATTTTAATTGCATTCAGAAAAAACAAATAGGTTAGTTTTGTTTGTTTTTCTTTTTTTGGGAAAATGATTGGGTTCCTTTATTTTCTGAAAGCTTTGACTCAAATCTCGTTCACCCAAAATTTAGAATGGCACATGGTTCTCAATTCAAAAAAGTGAATGATAAGATGAACATTGAAAAATTTACAAAAGAGGTTTGAAGTAAAGGTTACTCGCCTAAAGGTCATAAGAAATATTTACAAAGTCCATTTCGCTAGGGAAATCTTCAATGCTAGCCGCTAGGTACAAGGTAATTACTTAGCATAATGTTTCCTCATGAAGGTTATCCTGATGTGGAACAGAGGAAAGCATGCACAGAAGTCATAGATGAGATATGTGTCAGGATTAGTCTACCACATAAAAGAAAAATAATCGTAGAGCAAAAAAATAAAGATTTCATTAAATTGTACGAACAACATACATTCAAAAGAACTAGCATGAAATACTATTAATATAACACAAAATTCCATCAAATACTCCCTCAAATTTAGTCATCTAGACGAGAAGTAGGTACCTCATCGCCTAGAGTCATATCAGGAATGTGGATTGGAGGGATTGGTGCAATCAATTCTGGTGCAATAATAGGTTGTGGTACACACTGGACAAATACCGCATGTGTATATTCCATTTGAGCTAAAAATTGCCTATCTTACAGCTTCGCAATTTAGCGCGATTGGTTGGAATGTGCAGTCATCAAACTAGTCAGGTGAGTGAGAGTGGAAGAGTGCTGTGTTGTCACACCCTACCCCGGACACCTGCTTGCTTGCCCTAAGACATGGCATGAAGCCAACTTATATCGCCCACTTCAAAAACAACACCAGCTAACCCTTAACTTAACCTTAACCTTAACCTTAAACCATAAAACAATGAACAACAACAAAAGTTATAACACTTAACTTATAAACATAACTTAAAGGAACTTTTCTTAATTAAAACAACATTTAGATAAGTTTATACAGACAACATGAAACCTTATTTACATAACAAAATTGATCATCAAAATCCAACCTAAGTTTAAAGACTAGAAATAGAACTATACATAACATGTATGATAACGATTAAAGAGTTCAATGGCCAGATAACAGCGATTTAGGCTTTAAGGACGCGGTCTCTACCTGAAAAGTGGGAAACATTTTGAAAAGGATGAGCTAAACGAGCCAATGAGTAGTAGTTTTATAAATAGTTTTTTATAAATTTTTGCAACGATAATATGTAAAACCTTAAAACACTAAATGAAAAATCTTAATGTGAAAGCATAAACCTTTAAGCAATTAGGAAACCGTAACATAAATCTCGGTTATTCCTGCTAGAAACCTAAGCATCTACTCTTGAGAGGCCATAGAAATTACTCGATACTGTTTTTAATCCTTCCTCGTTACGATTAATTTAATTATGCTCCGTACGAGTAATTTAATCATTCCTCGTCCCAAGTAAATTTCAAGCCTACATCGTGACGAGTAATTTCTACCTGCCCCGTGATGAGTAATTTATACCTACCCCATAACGAGTAATTTTGAGACTGCTTGGTTTTGATAAAACATTTATAAACCATAAACCTTAAATCCTTTTACAATAAGAAATCTTTTACTCACAATAATCCTTAAACATAACATCAATAACTGTAATATAATTACATACTTGAAAACAATTCATAATAGATTAATTTACCATGTCTCATTCATAAATCATGCCTTTAAACATGCTTTGCAATGCTTTAAATAAATTATTTTCTACTTATAGATACAAGCCTAAATCCTTGGCTTATTAATATGCTCGATCACTTCTTGTGCTGATATAAGGGTAACATAATCCAATTAATTCCCTTTCAGCAAAAGAAATATCAAACAAGTACTTAAAATTTCCAAAATTGTCCAAAAAGCCCAAAAATCATGTCATGGCACTGGACTGCCCGTGTTAACCTTTTAAATGGTTTTCTATGCATGCTGGGCTACCCACATGCCTAGCATCCTGTACAGCCCTCCTTGCGTATTGTCTTGGTCGTGTGTACCTCGTGTACAAGCCATGCGTCCAACCCCCATCACCATGCACAATAACCTCTCTATTCCTAAATCGCTAAGACCAAATGCAAACTAACCTCTCTTGGCCTTGTTTCAAACCTCTAAACACATGCCAAAATGCAAGGCCATCCAAACGCCTAGATAACCTCTAAAGCTATCTCTTCTCGCTTATCTCAACGCCCAACCTTAAATGCAAGCTAACCTCTTTGTTTTCCTTATTTTAGTAACTCAAACCTCTTTCACTAACCTCTAAACACGAAATGCTCACACTTTGCCAAAATTTCCTTCTTTTCTTAATAAATCAAGACACACTTTTGTCCTTATCTTAAACTTCCAATTACTCCAAGAAAAAATTAGGTTTTCCTCAAGGTTCGGAGTTTACAATTTCTCTCCCCCTTAAGATATTTTATCCTTGAAATATTTGAACTCCTACCTTAAAAATTGCCTCCTTGGTTTTCATAACTTGAAACTTATATCTTAATTACTTTAAAACTGAAAAACAAACACATAAAGGTTTAGAAATTAATACCAGTGATCATCTCATGTGCATTATCTTCCTCAGATGGTTTCTGGGTAAAACCTCGAGTCTTGTCATGATTCCGTGTACAGTGTCTGTCTTTACACTACTGAGGCATGAATCCTATCACATTTCAATCACTAGACATGTTATAGAGACTACTAACTACTTTAAACCCTCTAACTCCTTCTTAGACTTTTCCTAACTGAACTTTTACTTCTTCTTTACTCTCTATACTTCACAAAGAACTAACTGTTCTTACTATCATGACTTAAACTTTACTCCCCAAAGACTATACTCTTGCTCTCATACCAAGTGGTATCAGGCTATTTGAACAAACTTAGATTTTTACTCCCCAGAGACTAAACTTTTGCTCTCATACCAAGTTGTCACTTCATCAGTGTTTTCATGTTTCTTTTGGACCTCTTCATCAGTTTGTACTTCCTCCTCCATAGGCATTTCATCCTCCGAGTGTGTCTCACCTGCATCTTCCACATCAAGTATGGTTTGGAAGAGTGGGTCATAAACTATCAGAGGAAATTTTAGATCCACGACCATCGCCTCCTCGTCTTTAGCGAGAATACCCTCATCATGTAAAGTTACCATAGGAATATTAAGATCAATGTGCCTGAGATCCAAATTGACAATGGATGCATTTTGGTTAATGGGTATGTGGTCAGACGACACAAATAATCATTGTGAAGGGAAACCTTGGAGAGTTTAGAATGTGGGAGAAAGTGGCTGGCTGTGATGGTAATGGGTTGGAGATGGTGTATTAACAGGCAACGAGCCCATGGTGACGAGGGATGGAGGAGATGGACTTTAGAGGTGACCATCAAGTGAGGACTACGTTTATTGGGAGAGATGAGAGATGTAGGTAGGAAGGGATGAGTTAGTAGTGGTGGGTCAACTATTTCTTCAATGAAAAGCGGGGGAGGGTTGTCTTCGTTATTTTCTCAAGAAAGAGGTGGATTATTTTCATCAAATTTGTTTGGCAGAGAGGGAGCATGTGAGGAAAGGTCATTATCGTGAGATAAGGTGGGAGAATCTTCAACAAAGATGCTTTTTACTTTCAATTTTCTTCTTTTCTTTCTCGAAGGCTCTCTGTTGGTATGATCCTCAACAATTGAGATTGTTTCTCCCCTTTTGGTTGCTAACCTCTTTTTATGCAGTGACGGTGGTGGAGCTTCCTCATTTTCATTATCCTCATCTATTCTTTTCGATTGTGTTTATAGGCAGTACTCTTCTTCTTTATTCTGATGAACGTGTATAGTGTGATTAACGCCTACCAAGTTGTACTTGCCTCCCGCCATATTAGTTTGCAGGTATCTTCCAAGAGTTGGCAAGTACTTTAAACACAACTTTTCCACTGTTGACGAGAATGGCTTGGAACCTTTGGGGTATGTTAACCATGGAATTTAAGCTCCTAACTTATCGAATTGCTTACTACCTTATGCGGTATACACTATATAGTAAATCATATGAATAATATACTAGTTAGCTTAACTATTTACACTATCATGCTTAGTGGTGCAAGGTGAATATGTTGTTATGATATGGTGGGAAAGAAAAATTGGACTGCTAAATACAATGATTGATGATTCACTACCTTAAGGCGATACAAACATCTATTAACTATGAATTGAGGGCAACAACTTCTTAGTGAAATGCCATACTTGCTCGCCTTTAGGGATGCAAATACATAATTTAAGCAATGCATATATCCAATCATATTGGATGCAGTAACAACAACTAATCCTCAATTAAGACATACACCTTTCAGTGTGTTAGCCACACATATTTACCTCTCGATAATGTATGTAGAGGATGAGCTTGGCAACAAGAATGCACTGCTACATTCTTCTCGCCACTTGCTTAGTTAAATATGGCTATCACATGCTTGGTGATTACAATCTATACTTTTTCGCTTCTTTTGAATGAACAAGATTAAGATATTTATGTTTAATTGAGCAAAACTCTTACAACATTCATTATAACTTTCTTAGCATTGAATACATCATTCATTACTACTTAGCTAATCAATCACATGTATATAGGTGAGATAAGAAAAATGAGAGAATAGAAGAAGAAATGCATTGCTTTTATAAATAATACTTCAAGCCTTTCAACCATGAAGTTCTGCTTACAAAATAACACAATACAAGAAAGAGAAAGCAGAAATACAATAGGTTTGTTATGCGGTAGAGTCTGATCTTTCATACTCTTTGTCTTTGATTTTTTCCTATAGATGAAGGGAATAGTGGAATGGTGAATCTATCTCTCTTTTGTTTTAAGCTCTCACCTAAAACTCAAAGTAAGGGAGAAGGATGGATAATATGAAGAGGTTGCTTTCCAGCCAAATCATGCACACCTCGTTCTAGAGTCAGAAACTCTATTTATACACCAAGAGGGATGTTGACATGTAGGCACACGCCATTAAGATCTCTGAAAAGTTATAACTATGTTATGCAGCTTGTCCCATCTGTCCTCTTCTGACTTTCCCGCGAAAAATCTTTTTGTTTGCTAACGGCTTGATCGCCTAGCAACTACTTCCACGCCCTAGAGAGGTTGGTTGGGCCTTCTTGCACTAAACAAACCTCACACACTCCAAAATTTAGAGCGATGGAAGGTTATCATTGCAAAAAAAAAAAAAAAAGAATGATAAAATGAATGTTGAAAAATTTACAAAAGGGGTTTGAGGTAAAGCTTGCTCTTCTAAATACTCTAAGAGATATTTACAAAGTTCATTTCGCTAGGGAAAGCGTTCATATGAGAGGCAAGGGAATTATACTTAGCATAATTTTCCTCATGAAGGATATCCTAATGCAGAACAAAGGAACACTTGCGAAGAATAACTAAATGAAGCCTGCGACAAAATAGTTGTATCACGTAGAAAGAGAAATCACAAGAATATTTATAAAAATTCATTAATGTGGCGTAAAGAGTACACACAAAAGAACGAGATAAAAAATTGCAAAGTGAAATTCTAAGCAACAAAAAGTTCCAACACTACATCCCCAAATTTAGGTCTCTGGGTGAGGAGTAGGGTTAGCATCGTCAAGAGTCGACTTTGGAACTTGGATGGGAGGAATTGGCACGGTCAATTTTGGTGCGAAGATAGACTGCGGTACACATTGCACAAACACCATGTGCGTGTATTCCATTTGAGTTATAAACTGCCTATCATGTCACTTCACAATTTGACACGATTGGTTAGAATACGCTACCATCTAGCTTGTGATGTTGGTCAGAGTAGATGAAAGTTCGGTCACTGAGGAGTTGAGGTTTGAAACTGTGGCTTCTAATCCTTGCACTTGAATGCAAAGGTTGGCAATATGGTCCTTCATCGCCACATTCTCTTAAAGCACAGCTTAGAACGCTGCATTCATGAGCTTTGCGATGGCAATGTGCAATGCATCACAAAGACCACTGTCTTTTGCTATAGGGGCCTCGGTGTCCACACGTTCCCTTTGGGTCTCTTCCGCTATTAAGTGTCTATTCCTCCAGGGGAACTTCATCCTCTAAGCTTGTCTTGGTAAAATCCTCTTCTTTTGATATGCTATGAAAAAGAGGTCCACAAAAAGTTAGAGGTAGTTCACGTTTCATAATCTCAACTTCGTCGGCTGTCGGGCTGTTTGAAGCAGCCTTATCAACCACATTGGTCTTAGAGATGTTCAAGTTAATACGGTCATGTTCCAAGTTGATGATAGGTGGGTGGATCGGTATTTGGCTGGGCGACACAAATGTTCATCCAGAAGATAATCCTTGAGGTGTTTGAAAGGTGGGGGAGATAGGGTTGTTATGGTTGGAAAGGGTTGGGGAATGGTTATAAGTAGGCGAGGGGTGAGGGAGTTGGATTTTTTACCTGATAATTAGGCAAGTGTTGCGCTGACTAGGATAAACAGGTGATGAAGACAAAGGCCGGTCAACAATCTCTTTGGGGATTGGTGAGAAATGATCTTGAGTTCCCTTGCAAGGAGGGAGATGTTCATTTTCATCATCGTCAATCGGTGGAGTCAACGGATAAAAGCCCTTGACAACAGAAGATTTTACAGAATTATTCCTCAATTTAATTTAGGAATCCCAAAATACCAATACATTGACAAAATAATACAGAAATTAATTTTCTTATTATAACTTAAAGGTTAAGCATGCTTTCTAATTATAGATTAGAGAAATAAAAACTTGCGTAGTTTGATACCTCTGAATGTACAAAAACTCAAAATTAGGACATTGCCCATTTCTATCCTCTAGGATGAGATTGGTTTATGGGAACCAATTGGGATCAAAAAAGTTTAGAGAGAAATTATTTTTGCAGAGAGCACCAACATTGGCTTAATTAATTAAGCAAAAATATTTTTCTTCTGCATATTTATCTCCCTTTCATTGAGGGAGTATAAGAGAATCAAGTGATTCTATTAATTTAAAAAATAATAAATTAATAGAAATTTCAAATCTACTAATTGTTTAATTAATTAATTAATCAATTACTAATTAATTAAATCATATTTAATTAATATTTTATTTAAATCGTATTTAACGAATATCTCTCCAATTTCTTGTAGTAATAAATTAATTAAATTAAATTAAATTAAACTATTAATTAATTCTTCAATTAATTAATAGCTAAATTAAATATTTTATATTTAACTTTAATTAAATTTGAATTATATTCAAATATAAATTTCTCTCACAACCAATAATTTTCATATGAATCCAATTCACATTAAATTAATATTTGAACTCATTCAAATATTTTATCTCTTATAAATTAATTTTGAATCA
>JBBPDI010067038.1:0-18489 GCA_037974545.1 Cucumis variabilis
AAAAACTCTTAAGCTTAATAAGCATTGCCTCAATCAAATGGCAAGTTCAGCTCTCCGAACCATTAACGTTGTTATTTCCCTTCAAGCACCACCAGACACAACTATTATTATTATTATAATAAATAATAAAAATAACATATTATTATTATTATTCCCCAAAACATTCCCCTTCACTTCTTTTCTTTTCCATTAATTAAAATTATTCTCTTCCAAGCTAAAAGAAATAAATAACACCCAACAAATATTTAAAACCCTAAAATAAAGCAATTTGATTAAAAACAATTATCTTAGCATTCGGGGTGTTACAAGGACGGTTGGGCTTCGTCGAAATGGAAAGAGGAGAAGATCGGAGAAGGGGTGGGGAAAGGAAAAAGAAGAAAACTGTGGGGGCTGTGCCCGAGGAAGAAGAAAAAGGAAGGGAAAATTCTTTATTTTCCTTTTTCCTTTTTTTTATAAAACTTAATAAATAATATAATAATAACAATAATTAAAATTATATTAATAATTATTATTATTTCTTATATACATCTTAAGAACGCTGCCCTACGTTTTGGCAAATAATTTTTAAGATATTTCTTGA
Source organism: Cucumis variabilis (assembly GCA_037974545.1). Classification (NCBI taxonomy): domain Eukaryota; kingdom Viridiplantae; phylum Streptophyta; class Magnoliopsida; order Cucurbitales; family Cucurbitaceae; genus Cucumis; species Cucumis variabilis. The sequence continues at coordinate 581 of JBBPDI010067038.1, forward strand.
CGTTTTTAAAACGTCAAGAATAAATTAGAAATTTCTTGACGTTTTTAAAATTGTCAACGATTTTTTAGAATGATCTTGACGTTTTAAAAACGTCAAGAATTTTTTATAACTTTCTTGACATTTTTAAAAACGTCAAGGTTTGATTTAGAAGTATCTTGACATTTTAAAAACGTCAAGAATTTTTTATAAATTTCTTGATGTTTCTAAATGATCGTGTGGCAAATCTAAATGATCGTGTGCTAAATCTAAACGATCACGTACAAAAAAAACTTGAAAAAAATCATTTATATTTGGCTACAAAAATTTAAACGATTAAATTAAACGATCGTGTATCCAAAAAAATCTTGAAAAATATCACTTACATTTGGCTATCCAAATCTAAACAATTCTATAGGGAAGAATGGCCAAATCTAAACGATTGTTTTCCAAATGTATTAAGAGTTGGATGCCAATTAATCACGGAGCATTTTTGTGGGCTTGTGAGCTTTTTTCGTTTTCGAAATTGTTCTATAAGGTGTAAATATTTTACCGCTTTGTTCTATTTTTTAAAAGACCCCATTAATTAATTAGAGAATTAATTAATAGTTTAGTTTAATTTTATTTAATTAAATTAATTAAATTAAAACTATAGGTTATGTGAATGATATTAATTTAAATATGATTTAAATGAAATATTGATTAATTAATTTAATATTTTTTATTTATTTAATTTTATTTTAAATTAATAGAGAATGTTGTTTTCCACGTTCTCATTATTCTCTCTAAGTCTGAATAAGAGGGAGTTTTACGTATGCGTTACGTAGATAGAACCGTTCTGGATAGATTTTTTCTGCGTAAAGAAATTATCTAAAAAAACTTCTCCTGCTCTAAGAATTCCCATTCTCAAATTGATTACCACAAACCACAAACCAATCTCATCTTAGAGAATAGCGAGATCTCCGAGTGGTTGTGTAGTCCCAAGTTTGGACTTTAGCATATTTAAAATCATCAACGATGAGTTCTTTTCTCTGTATTTTTGCAATCTATAAATTTTTAAAGCATGCTTAGCCTGATTTAGTTTAGAAATTTGTTTCTGTAAATTTTCCAATGTAGATTTGGTATTTTTAAAATTCCAATTAAATTTAGTTTGAGGTCTTTGTTAAATGTTTCGATGCTAAAAGCTCTCATCCCTTCAGTTAGGAATGAAATCGTAGAGGTGAACACAAAGGTGAACCTCACGATGCGAGCAATAGCAAACCAAGCCCTAGATTCCTGAACCCAAGCCCTTTCATGGGGCAAGGGATGTAAAGGCCTTAGAGAATTTCATCTTTGACCTTGATCAAAATTTCAAGGCCACAAACATAGTCACCAAAGAAGCGAAAGTGACGTTGGAGACTATGCATACGTCTGAAGATGCAAAGTTATGGTGTAGATTTCGATACGTCAACATTTAAGAAGGGCGTTGCACCATAGATACTTGGGATAGTTTGAAGAAAGAGCTCTGCTAGCAATGCTTCCTCGAGAATGTTGAAATTCTTGGTCGAAAAAAATTGCATGAACTAAAACATACTGGCAATATTCGAGGGTATGTGAAGCAATTCATGAGGTTGATGTTGAACATAATTGTCAAAGGCCTCAAAACATAGGCAAATACCAAATTATATGAATAAAGGGTCCACGATCTTACGTCAGCATATGCCATGGTCAAACGATTGTTTGATTTGTCCAATGACTCTCAAGATGTGAGACGTCACCAAAATTCCTCATTTGGAGAAAATAAGAACAACCTTGTGAGTTCTCCCAATGGAGATCGTAGGCCTTTCCAATCCAATCACTATAATAATTAGGGTCTTCCCCAACGTAGGGTAACGTCGCTAAAAACACTAAAAAATGTCGTGTAAGGCTACCGCGACGTCGTACATGATGTCGACATCCACGTTGCGGGAAGCCCGTTGAGGATACTTTCTGTGACGCAGCTCGCTCTAACATCGACAAATCTTTCCCCGCACATGGTCCAGTATGTTGCATAAGGCTTCCGTGACGTCGGTGTCGCATAAGGGCTTTATTTATTTTTTTTATTTTGTTTTATTTTAGTGAATAGCTTTGTCCAGAAGGTGCCAATGAACCGACCATCTCAATCACTCACAGTGCTTTCACAACTTGACAATGTGTTTAAAGAACAACCAAGCTGTCAATTTGACCAAACACTGCTTGGTTGTGGGAACAAAGGTGGTGTATTTCGAGAATCGATCTATGATGACTAATATGGTTTCATAGTCACCTACTTTGGGGAGATGGGTTATGAAGAAATTTTATTATTATTATTATTATTTATTATTTATTCAATACTAAAGGCCGATGTAATAAAATTAGTAGTAAAATGATTAAAATGAAAATATTATCCATTACAAAATAAAATTATACATTAAATATTTTATACAAAAAATTAATTACATAATGCAAAACATTACATTAAAAAAAAACTTAAAATCTAATGCTCTAGTTCAATGGACGTCAAACCTAAAAATAACATGAAAGTATTGTTAGAATATCACATATGAAAAGTTGAACAAATTAAATATTGAAAAGTGCGTACCCAAGTGATCACGGGCCTTTCTGTGCCCGACTCATCTCCTCGAGCATCTTCTTCATCTCTTCAATTTGTCGTGCATGATCTGCCATTTGTTGGTCTCGCTCCATCATTTGTCATCTCGCTCCTCCTCCCTCATGTGTTGTTCTTGGAGCATTCGGTTAGCGTTTTCAAGGCTCGCTCTGAGTTTGCTAAGCTCTGCTATGTGTGCTTGGTAGTCATACATACTAGAGGAAGAAGATGAAGCGGCAATCCTAGACTTGGGTTTTAGACCCCAACCAAGACCTTTTGAGTAGCCTGATCGTTAAAAGGCCTAACAAATAAATATGTTATATTAGTTTTATACATACTCCATTTTAGTTACGCTATTTAAAATTCAAATGCAATTTGAAAATGAAATTCAAATGCAATTTGAATATGAAATTCATATTTAATATCAAATTCAATGTTGAATTCGATAAAGACCCCTTAGCTTTATCTCAAATTTACTAAACCCTAAACTATTGTTCCATATAATGTATTTGAATTAAATTTAAATTCATACATTTTTCTAAATTCATACATTATTTAAACTTTGTATAATTTTCTAATTGCAATAAGAAAATATACATACATATACATATGCACTAAACTATACATACATATACATAACACATACACATAAAATTATACTTACATAAACATATATATACATTACACATTACATATACATACACCCTAAACATATACACATAACACATACACAATAAACATATACCTACATATACATATACACACTTTACACACCTAAATATAAAAAAAAAAAACCACAAAAAATGACCTCAACGACGGCGGTAGTGGGCGGTGATGGCGACAGTGGGCAGTGCGGCGGCAATGGGCAGTGACGACGACGACAACAACTCCTTCTCTCTCGTTCTCTCTTGAATTTTCTCCCTTTCTCTATCAAATTTCCTTCTCTTCCGTGAGTTTTTGAATAGCCTCTGAGTTCAAATAGCCAACACTTTCTGCGATGTCTTTGAAAACGTCACAGAAACTACCTTTCTGTTACACACTTAGTTGTTGACGTTGAGAATTGTTGTAACTTTCTGCGATGTTTGCTCATTGACGTCATAAAAAGTTGAATAAAGAATTTATTACATTCACTTTTCTACGACGTCTGTCAGAGTGGCGTCACAGAAACGCACCTTTCTGCGATGTCCTAGGTCAAACGCTGCGAAAAGTGGAAAGTAATAAATTCATTATTCTACTTTTTGCGACGTCAACAGTCTAGCACGTCGTGGAAAGTTGAATAATGAATTTATTACTTTCCACTTTTTGCGACGTCTCAAGCCCTCACGTCACAGAAAGTCAAAATATTAAATCTAATGTTCAACTTTCTGCGACGTTTGAGGACACCACGTCGTGAAAAGTCAAAATATTTCGTTTCTTTGAAGACATTCCGCGACGTCCATCTCACAAACGTTGCAGAAAGGTTATCATTTGATTTAATATTTGGACTTTTCATGACGTCTCTTGAAGTGACATCGGGAAAAGTCTAAATTTTTAAGTAAATATTCACTTTTCCATGACGTTTTTGAGATGAACATTGCAGAAAGGTAAAATAAGAAATTAATTAGTAAACTTTCCACGACGTCATGATCTTAAACGTCGTGGAAAGTGCCATACGACAACGTATTATGGCTTTCATTGATAAAAGTGGATTAACACCGATGTTGTTTTTAGCGACGTCTTTTTTGGTGTTGCGATAAGTCTGAATTCTTGTAGTGAATACAAGAAACACATGGCGAGGAAAAAATAATCAGAATACCTATAATCGCCCTCTCACCTGTTTCATATATGCAAAGGACCACACCATGCAAGAGAGTGTTCAAATTGGACTGCCTTTAATTTCTTTCAGGCCTCTTCAACCTCAGATTCAGACGATAAATTGAGTTAAGTGGAAGTCAAAGTCCCTCAAATAAAATAAGGTGATAATTTGAGAATGGTGGCCTTGGAATTTCTATTGTCTCTCCAGAAGAAGGTGGAAGAGACGAGTGGACTGGTAGAAAGAAGTTTGATGTATGTTGACACCTGGATCAACTAGAAACCAACCAAGAGGACTATGGTCGATTTTAGTGCAACTCATAATTTTATTTTTGAATAAGAAGCACGTCGGTTAGAATTGAAAGTCAAAAAAGACCTAGGGAAGATAAAGGTTGTTAATTCTGAAGCATTGCCAATCATGGGAATTGCAAAGAAGGCATCTCTCAAATTAGGTGAGTGGATTGGGATGTTGGTTTACTCATGGTTTTAATGGATAACTTCGGCATGGTACTCGGTATGTAGTTCCTCTTGAATCATAAAGTCATTTTCATGCCATTGGCTCAGTGTAGTGGTAACGAGTGGTACTCCAGCAGTTGTCCTAGCAAAGATCAAGCAACCTAGTGGGGTGAGAATGATTTCAGCCCTACAACTAAAAAAGAGGCTCAGTAGAGAAGAGCCGACCTTTATGGCCATCTGGTTGGTGGATATGCAAGTTGAAACTAGGACTGTTCTAGTAAAGATCAAAGAGAGTTATGAATGAATTAGTTGATGTAATACCCCATAAACTGCCAAAGGCACTACCCACTCTATGGGGGATTAATTACAAGATTGAGCTTGTCTTAGGAGCCAAACCCCCAGCAAAGAACGCCTATCGAATGGCTCCATCTAAGCTAGTTGAGCTTAAAAAAAAGTTAGATGAATTGTTGACTGTTGGGCTTATCAGACTTGCAAAGTCGTTCTGTGGGGAACTTGTGCTATTTTAAAAGAAGAAAGACGACATACTCTGACTGTGTATAGACGACCGAGTGTTAAACAAGATTACAGTTCAAAAAAGATACGCTCTTCTGATCATAAATTATTTGGTTAACTAGTTGAATGGAGCTCAGTATTTTATGAGTTCTACCAGTGATCAGGCTATTATCAAGTTTGAATAACAAAAAGGGATGAATCGAAAACTACTTGCATAACAAGGTATGAGGCCTTTGAGTTCCTCGTAATGCCCTTCGACTTAACAAACGCTTCCATAATCTTTTCCACTTTGATGAACCAGGTGTTCCACGAGTATCTTGATCAATTCGTGGTAGTTTATCTTGATGATATTGTAGTTTTTAGTTCCATTCTTGAAGAACACCAGGTCCATCTCTGGTTAGTCTTTAACAAGCTTTGATAGAATCAATTATATGTTTTTGCTCGTAAGTGTGCTTTTGATCAACGGCGTATCAATTTTCTGGGTTACGTCATTGAATTTGGAAAAATTCAAATGGACGAAGATAAGTTCCACACTATTAAGGAGTGGAGAGCCCTCACATTCGTGATGGAGTTACGCTTCTTCCTTGGATTGGCCAATTACTATTTTCGATTCATTAAAAGAATCTTAAGAAGGGTTGCTCCATTGACTGAGTTATTGAAGAAAGGAAGAACTTCGAGATGGCTATTGGAATGTCAAACTACTTTTGACCAGTTAAAGATGACAATGATGAGAGGTTCGGTCCTTAAATTGGTTGACATGTCTAAGTTGTTTGTAGTTAAGACAGACGTGTTAGACTTTGCCTTTGAGAGTGTCTTTACCCAAAAGGGCTACCCAATAGCTTACTAGAGTCATAAGCTTAATAGTGCAAAGAGGAGGGATACTGTCTCCGAGAAGGAAATGCTTGCAATGGTCCATTGTCTGAGAGTTTGGAGATAATATTTATTGGGATCACCATTCATAGTGAAATTTAACAACAGTGCCATCTGTCACTTCTTCAGCCAACCTAAGTTGACCTTTAAGCAAGTGAGGTGACAAGAATTTTTTGTTGAATTCGATTTCAAGTTCAAATACAAGAAAGGAACTAATAATCTGGCCACTGTTGCTCTTAGTTGTAAAAGCTAGCATGAGGTCTATATATGCTTGGTCTCATTCTTACTAGCAAGGTTGATGCATCAATGCACAATATCATTTGGAAATTCATTTGGAAGGATCCCTCAGCCCAAGTTGTTATCACTTTAGCTAAAGTCGAGAAAATAAAACAGTTTTAGGTCAAAGAAGACTTGTTGTTGATGAGATGAAACCGATTGTATGTTTCAAGAGCAGATGATTTGAGGAAGAAACTACTGCATGAATGGCATGACATATTATGGGCAAGTCATCCAAGGTGGCAACAGATATACACACTGTTAAAGAAAGGCTACTTCTGGCCTAACATGCAAGATGATGTTATATAGTATATGAAGACTTGCCTTATTTCTCAACAAGATAAGATCAAGAAAGCCAAAGTTGTTGGACTTCTTGAACCCTTGCCTGTTCCGACAAGACCATGGGAGAGTGTCTCCATAGATTTCATTACACCTCCCAAAAGTAGGCAACTTTGAGGCCATCTTGGTTATCATCGATCGATTCTCAAAATATGCCACCTTCGTCCCCACTACGTAGCTATGTTTTATTGAGCTAACAACACACTTGTTCTTTAAGCATGTTGTGAAGTTATGGGTAGTTCCGTCAAGCATGGTGAGTGACAGGGATGGAAGATTCATTGGTACCTTCTGGATTGAGTTATTTGCCTTCTTAGAGACTAGCCTAAATATATCCTCAAGCTACCATCCTCAGACTGATGGCCAGATTGAACGATTCAATTGTATGCTTAATGAATATCTACACCATTTTGTTGATGCGAGACAAAAGAATTGAGTTCAGCTATTGGATGTGGCGCACTTATGTTTTAACGCACAAACTAGTTCATCGACGAGAAAAAGTCCCTTTAAAGTCGTGAGTAGAATTTTACTGCCTTCTATTGTTGATCATCCTTATGCAGGAAAAACCCCACAAGCTTATAACTTCACGAAGGAGTGGAAGCATGCTATAGACATCGCTCGAGCATACTTAGAGAAGGCGTCAAAGTGTATAAAAAGTAGGCTGATAAGAAGCGGTGTCCTCTCGAGTTTCAAGTCGAAGACCAAGTCCTCATAAAGCTAAATATAGAGCAAATTCAATTTAGAGCGCATAAAGACCAGCGCCTCGTCAGAAAATACGAGGGGCCTGTGGAAGTTCTTAAGAGAATTAGAAATACATCATATAGGGTGACATTGCCTGCATGGATAAAAATCCATCTAGTTATTCATGTGAGAAACTTGAAACCCTTCCATCAAGACCTCAACGTCAAGCAGCGCAACAATTGTGTACGCCATCCATTGACTTGAAGTAGAAGGAAGATAAAGAAGTGGAAGAAATCCTTGCTGACAATTTCAGAAATGTCAAAAGACCCACGAGAAGAATACATGAATTCCTAGTGAAATGGAAGAACCTCCTCGTGGAAGAAACAAGTTGGAAACGTGTTGAAGACCTTGAAGCATGGAAACAGAAGATTAAAGAATTCCAGCTTCGCCAGTCGACAAGGACATTAACTGTTTAAGTGAGGGAGATTGTCACGTCATACTTGTCCAAGATGTTGTTTGCATATGATCGTATGCCCATATACCTCCAAACCATCTTGTCTTTATGTCTTGTACATAGTTTAGTCCACTACTTTCCTTTTTATGTCGTCAAGCTAGGGTGTTATATTTCAACATTTTCATATGCAAGTCTATCAAACCTAAAAATGTTCAAAATGTACTATAGGCGAGACATAGTAGTTGAATCCCTAACCAAGCCTTGTCGTACTATTTGCAATCAAAATTTTTCTTTGCAATTAAAAGTCTTCAATGCTTTCTTTAATGATGTTTTCAATGAATTTCTTCTCTATCATGTTTTATAAAACATTTTCTCAAGAATGTGAGGGGAGGCTACATTGTATCGCAAGTTTGTCTGTGATTTTTTGCTTTTGATCAGCTGACTTATTGGCTGAGTAGAATAAGTGCTACACAATCACCCGTCCCATGTTTGAAAGTTTGCAATTATGACATCGCATGCATCTTGGCTACATGTTCAACATGCAACCTTACTGCATGCCTTGCATGCATTATGCTGCGCACACAACCCTGCATGCTAACCTCTTCGCAAGGTCATAAGGGCAGCTTGAGCCCATCCCTTATTACTCAGTTGTGACATGTCCTTGTTGTGAGGCTCAAATAAGCCTAAATAACATTTATAGGATATAAAATCATGTACATGTCGTCTAATCATGCTTGACAATTACTCATTGTCCAGAAATACTTTTTCGTCTAGAAATGTGACTTAACTTTGAACATCTATAACTTTAAATTCATAATCATTTTGGAATAACTGCCTTCAACAAAGTTACTCTAAACTATTAAATTTTTTACCCCAAAATTTCAGCTTCTAGTTCCAAAGCATGAGCTCTGTAGCTTTCTCGGAGTGTATCTTGCTTAGATTGCACTAAAAACTAACATTATCCCCTACTTCTTGCTTAAATGCAGGTCTTCTTGCATTTAAATCAAACGACAACCCTATTCTATAATGTAGACACAATTTCTAAACTTTTCAAAGTAATTTGAGATAATTGGCACAAGTGGATTGGGACAATTCCTTGTGTGAACTTACCTATTATATTTATAATGGAGCCTTGCATAGAAATGAAATGACACCTCCTACTTGCTTAATCCACCATTAAACCTCCTTAATACATTTTCTAATTGGTGGTAAAAATACATGTAATTAGCTTAAGACACCTGGATTAACCTTTAACTGATTGTCATTAGCTTGCCACGTAGATTGCTCAAAACGCCTAGCCTTGTCAAGACGCCAAACTAACCTCTCTAGTCTTTCTCCCATAGCCTTGTCCGCCCAACTCATGTTTTCTAACCTCTTAGTGCCTTCTTGCTTGACATATGACAGCAGCTCTGCGACGTGGAAAATTTGTCGTCCGATGATTTGAGTTGGGTGATGGTGTCGACTGTGTAGGAAAAGAAAAAGGGTGAGGCGGTACGAAAAGGACCTTTCTCTTTTCTTTCTTTCTTCTTTCTTTTAAAAAAAAACAAAATCACAGAAAGGAAAGAGGAAGAAGATATTAATAATAATGAGAACTGGCCAAATTACCCCTACTTAACATTATACTACTACTTGGCTATTTGCATAGTTTTTCTAAGTCTTATTCCAATTAAAATTGTTCCAATTTCCTTTCTCATATAAAAAAATCAACCTTTAAGAAGTAATACGTATTCCAACTTTTTTCCCACATCTTTAAAGATAATAATTAAATAACAAAGAGAGCCAAATAGGAGTTTACGTTACCCGCGGGTTCTAAAATTTTAAAGAAAATAAAGATAAATAAATAAGATCAAACTTTAAATAAAATGTCTAAAAGTCAAAATACTGAAAACGAATGAAGAAAATGTGGAAGAAAAATGAGGTCTCCATATGGCATGTCACGAACCCTTCCTATCACTCGCTAGCTCTCTAGATCCTCTACCATTTTCCTAAAATATTAAATATAGAAAAAGAGTGAGTATATAAAAATATACTTAGTAAAGGACCCACTATTATTTCTACTAGGTGATCTGTTAACATTCCCTTAGGAAATAAGAATAATGTCGTGTGTCAAATGGAGCACACATGGGTAAGTGAGACTATATGAACACCCTAAATCGTGGAAGTGATCGTTGGTACACACTTCTAATCATGTATGTGATTTATATGTAGACCCCTAATCGTGTGAATGATCCTGTTGAAATACCCCTATTCATGTTGGTGACCTCATATGAACACAGTATAATTGACCCTAACCGTGCATGTGATTCGTAGGTACACCCTTAATCGTGCGAATTGTTCTGTAGGAACACTCGTAGTCGTGCGAGTGACTCAATAGATAGGAACACAACACAAGTGGGATATAAGTGTAACAACCAAAGTTAACAAACATACCACAATTCAAAAGCATGGAACAATTAACATAAACCTGACATGAATCAACAGTCATAACAATCCATAAAGCATGAAATCCAAAATCATGCTTAATTATCATCTAACATTAGTCAACATCTACACAAATCAACTATGCATCTTAGCTACTATCAATGCATAAATCCATAAACACATCAAGTCTCTTAAATTTAGTTCAAAGGTCCAGTAGTAGAATCTCTTACCTTGAGATTAATTAGGTAAAGAAAATATTTTCTTAGTTGACAGCCAAATCCCAATTAATTCAATCCTAAACATAAAAGGGAGAATCATTTAATAAATTGCATAATAAGGTTTATCATTTGCTAACAACCAATTTTCCCTCACCCATTTAACTTACCCAAATTTGAGGTTGAAACCATCAACCTAAAATGCGAGAAATTCTACTGATTGATCATTCCTCAGTTTTTCCAATGACCTTCAAAGAAAAATAATCGAAATTTAAGAAAACAATTCAACTTACTCCTAAAAACTAATTTACTTAGACAAAAAATTACTATTTGATGGACATACCTAAAACCCAATAAAAACTCACCAAGAAAAGTCCTAAAGTGGCTCAAATGACTTAAAAGAGGGGCTCTTGGCTTGGCTAAACAAAAGGAAACTCGACTCAGGTTGGCTGGTGATCGGTTTACAAACAAAAACACGAGGTTAACAGGGATGAAAGCTTGTCTTCAACTCGAGAATGAAAACACACTCGACAAGATTGAAACAATGTCGCTTAGTGTTTTCATGTAGCTTAAGTCCACGAACGGAGATGAAACTTTTGATAAAGGGCTGACGGCTTGCGAAGAATAATGGTGGGTGACACGCGAACAGACACTTAACTGACATCGATTGTGCTTCGAACAAGACCGAGAAAGATGGAGAGACGTCTACACCGATAAGCAAACGTGAAACGACAAACGATGGTGGCAAACATTGGGGTCACAGCAACGAAAACTAATGTTTTATTGAGGAAGAGGATAAATATTGTGAATGAAGACACACGTAGGTCGAGAGACTTTATTAAATATTTATTACTATATATTATTGAATTTTTTAAAAAAATATAACAAAGCGGTAAAATATTTACACTATATAGAACAATTTCAAAAACGGAAAAAGTCCACAGGCCCACAATGAGAAATACCAAAAATGCCTCATGATTAATTGGCACCCAGCATGCATAATATATTTGGTAAATGATCATTTAGATTTAACTATTCTTTCCTACACGATCGTTTAGATTTTATCGTTTAGATTTAGCTGACCAAATCTAAACAATTTTTTTCAAGATTCTTTGGTACACGATCGTTTAGATTTGACTATTTTTTGATATACGATCAGGATTGCTTATATCTAATTGTTTAAATTTAGGTAGCCAAATTTAAACGATTTTTTTCAAGAATTTTTGGTACACGATCGTTTAAATTTTGGTGTAGTCAGATCTAAATGATTTTTTCCAAAAATATTTGGTACACGATCACTTAGATTTGATCGTTTAAATTTGGCTATCAAAATCTAAACGATATTTTTAAGATTTTTTGGTACACGATAGTTTTGTCTATTTTTTGTACACGATCGTTTAGATTTGATTATCCAATATCCCAACTATTCTTTTCACGATTCTTTATATTTGGTACACGATCTTGGACCAAATAACGGTTTGAAAAAAATAAAAGAAAAATTACAGAAGAAGAAGAGAAAAAGACGATGGAAAGAAAAAAAATCGTAGAAGAGGAAGAGAGAATATTGGGGCAAATATTGACCCATTAATATGTATTTAATTCTCAATTCATATCATGCATATGTTAATTATTTTTATATTTTTTAGCTAAATATAAAAGTAGACTCCGATACGAACCCAACAACATGAAAATCACCTAACTCAAAGTTCAAACGAAGGAGAATAGACAGAACAAAGATTAGGGGAATTCAAATAAATAATGAAAAAGTCAAAACGTCGTCATTTTAAAAACTCCTCACGTGCACGCCCAGGCTTGAGGTCACTGGTTCAAATCAGCTTAGCGTATTTTAAATTTGGATTTTCGACGTCATTTTGACTCCCCATCGTGCACACGTCCTCCCGATCACGAGATCGATCCCCAGCTCATGGGAAAATAAATCATAATTTTTCAAATCTTCTTCTTTGCTCGCTTTTTTAACCGGTCTTCTCCATTCCGTGATCGACACGTGGTGAGCTCTGGTGACGCACGTGCCTCCTTGCTCATGGGTTCAATTCCTACCAGCTGTGTTTCATTTTTTTCCTTCATTTGAGTGGCATTTTCGTAATTAAAAGACAACTTTTGGAAATTTTTCCCATTTTCCATAAATTATATGTGTTTTTTTGGCCTCAATGTGATGGTTTCGAACCTCATTGGCAGTTATCTCTATTATTTTCTGTAAATACTCATAATCACCCATAATTACACCTTGAATTAACTATTCTCTTCAAAATTACGTTCAATTTTCCTAAATTTTTCTCAACTTCTAGAATCTTTAGCCTCATTCTGCCATTTTTTCATCTTCAGCAAATTTTTCAGAATTATTCATGATGCAAAGCTAAAATTCTTGAGGTAAAGTGGTTTGAGAATTTCATTACTTTGATTTTTTTTATTGTAATTAGGGTTTGATTCTTCTCTAATCTTGATGTAATTTTTGTTGAAATCATCAATCATTTGTATCAAGAATTAGATCTTTGATTCAATTTCATTCATTCTTGTAATTTTGATTCTTGATCTTTGATATTTTGATTCAATCTTTATAAGCAATTTACCTTAAGTATATCAATTAGTGCAAGATTAATTGAATTACTTGTTTCTACACAAAAATTCTCTTGATTCTTGATTGTATCTCTCCCATTCTTGAAATTTGTTTGATGTCTTATGAATTTCAACTGTTCTTAAGTCAATTCTTGGAAATTAAATACATTCTTTTTTAGTGCACAAATTAATTCCCATTTAATTCCTTGGTTACAATATTATGAATGATATTGTAATCTTTTTAAAGAACAATTAGGGGTTTAGTTAAGATTACAAGAATTAAACTAATCCTCATGAAATTCATCTATTTTCATTTTGATTCAAAATTTCTCCATGATCAAGCAATTTGATCTTGTGAGAAATCTTGAATCAAAAATCCCCTCTTAATTAAGCATGATTCAACTCTTTTTACTTTCTTTGATTCAATGATAAGATTAGATCAATGCCTAAGTCCATTCCTCACTTCTCTTCTTGGAATTCAATCTTTAATACCTCTTTTTGTGAATTGTATTGCAAACTAAATTTTTCTTTTCATTCTCCCTTATAATTTCCCCAAAAATTGTTTTCAATGCTTTTCTTTTCATTTTGTTACTAATCTCATTCTTTTCAAGCATTACATTCAAGAAAACATCTATTCTACACTCTCTTAGGTTCGACACCCGTGCTTGTACCTATCTACGGTAAAAGTCAAGGGTAAACTACACATAATTTTTTGTCAAGGCGGTTTAGGTAAGTACCATTCACAATTACTTTAATTTCTGAACATAAATGCGTTGATAACGATCTTGCCTATGTATTTTGCATAATTCTTTACTTTTTGCATATCAATTCCAATCTTGTCAGCTGGTGGCACGAGTGTTGACTAGGTATGTGCAAAATGGCAAGAGGATCCAGTGGTTCTAAAATAACACAAGGACAAATTCAGGTTTTAATGATAGATAACCATCATTTATTGTCCATAATTTCTACTCTAAAACGGAAGTTGAAAGTTGTTCGAATGGAATTTGAAACCTTATACAATTTTATTAGAATGCTAAAAAGCCACGCCTAGGTCCTACGACACGTCCTGCGCGCAAAGACCCATGCATTGTGCAAGGTGCATGGCCATGATGCGAGCAACACACAATTGTGAGGTTAGCATACAACAAGGCCTACCCAGGTCCTACACGTGCGCCAACCCCCTGTCATCGTGCCACTGCACACCAGCATGTCTAAATCGGCAATTTTGGGCCATTTTGCTATTTTTTGCAATTTTGATCAATTCTTGGGTATTTTTCATGGCCAAGAAATTTATTAAGACTCAAATATGAATTTTTCAAGTCAAGGAGAATTAGGAGGAAGTTCTAAACCAAGAGTTAAACTAAGTATTGTGAGTGACAACATTGATTTCTAAAGCATGATTTACCAGTTAATGTTTAAAAGATATTCTGAGAAGTTTACTAAGCTTCCTAAATTTTCTATGAATATTTGCAAAGCCTAAATGTATAAATATTTACAAGTTGAACTTATGTTTTAAGCAAAGCATTATTTTAAGCTAATTTTCAAAGTCTATGTTATGTTCAAAAGTATGTTTATGAACATGTGAACCGAAAGTCAAACTATGTTTTAAGCTTTCAAACATGTTTTATCCTAGGTTTGGATGTTAAAGAGTACTATCTTTAGAATCTATTGTGCAATGTGGTTAACTTCACTATTGATGGAAAGATTAACGAGCCTATGGTCTACAGTTGATTAGGGAAGGTATACTTTGTATGCTATATAAAGAGGTCCATCCTTAGATGACGAGGTGTTTTGCCACCTAGTACGCTTACTAACGATTGGGTGATTTGACGCCCACTCTGTCTTATGACAATCAGATGTTGGTACTGGTTGGGTTATAGATCCATGATTTATGAAAGATCTATGAAATGATATCTAAAGCTTAATGTTTACAAGTACCGTGTTTATGAAATGATTTCTTACTATTTAAAATATTTCTTAAAGCCAAGATTTTATGCTAAACCGACTGTCTAAACATATTTTGTAAAACTGTCACTCACTAAGTCTTTTGACTTAACCTTTCAAATGTGTTTTTTCACTTTTCAGGTACCAATTGTGCATCTTGAGTATTGAGCTTATCGTTATCGGGTCAATCAGTTTATAATGTTTAATAAGAATTATTGAGATCTTATATGGGTTTTATAAGACAGAGTTCAGGGTGAGCATGACTATTGTTGTTGCTAAAGTCCTTAAATAAAAGTTACATGTCTTACAAGGGTCGTGTAGCATGTTAAGCTTTTGTTGAATTATCATGTTTATGTTTCCACTATTGTATCATAAGAATTACATCTAGTAGTCTAATTTGATAGTAAAAGCATGAATTTATGTTAAGATTTCTAGTTAAGTTAAGCAAGTTAGTAGGCTGGTGAGTGTTGTCAAGATATGGAAACACATGCTAGCCCTCACACCCTCTTTTAGAGTTAAGTTAAGGTTAAGTTAAGGAGCTCCAAAAGAGGGTGTGAAAACATAGTTTTTCCATACTGATGTAATAGCGTAACGACTTAGTTCTAGTACATCAATGAGGGTACAAGAAATTGTGCCTAGGAAAGAGGTTCAGTTTGAACTATGCCTAGTTAACTAAAATAGGTCATTGGCAGTGAGGTATATATGTTATTACCTAGTCTCTATTAACAAGAGTTGTCAATTAGCAGTGATGTGTATTCACCTAGTGTCTGTTAAAAAGAGTTGTCAAATGATAGTGAGGTGTGTTGTCACCCAATTTCAGTTATAGACAGGTTACAAATTAATGTTTAATAAAGGTTTATGAAATGCTTATTTGTTTACATGTTTCAAGTTAAGGCATTGAGCATAACTATTTAGAAACCATGTTTTACAAAATAGTTACTCACTGAGTTTTTCAATTTATCCTTTCAAATTAAAATGTTCACTTTTCAAGTAGTGATCATCATACCGAGTCTACTCTACAGTTGGTATTAGTGAACTGAGGTTACTCTTTTTATTATTAGCATGTGTATGCAGTTAGCATAAGTTAGAGGTCATGGGCCTAGGTAGTAAGATTTATGTTTCTGTTGTGTGTCTATGTTAATTAGTTGTAAGTGTTTAAGCATTTATCTTGTGTTGGTTTTAGTTAACATGCATTGTTAGTTCAGAGACTACTCTGATAGTTAGTTTAGTTGGTTGGTGAGTGTTGTCAACGTACCCAAATGTTGGCCAGACCTCACTCTTTTGGAGCTAGAGAGGGGACTTCGGGAGGGAATGTGACAAAAAATATGTGTCATGGAAATTGTTCATGACACATATTTTGCATCGTTACATTCTAGTTTTCTACTAATGTTATTTGACTTAGTTACTTGATTGAAAAGAAAATTATCATTCTAACTTGTTTTTCTCCATCAACATTCTTCTTAAAAAAGTTTTCTAAAAAGAGCCAAATATCATCAATGTTGCAATTCTTAAGAAGAAGCCACAACAAGAAAATGCCAATTTAGTTTAGATAGGTAGTAAGTATTATTAATTATTTTTATGGTTTCCACAAAACATTCTTGGATAGGGTAAGTATCTCTCTCATTTCCAATTAATCTTCGTTTATTCATGCAGCCAAAAAGACATTTAGCCAAGTTGTCAAAACCCGTTAAAGTAAAATATAATTGACCTTGATGGGGATGTTTTCGTAGATGTTTTATCAGCTTAATCCTTGGTTACAGGGTGCTTTTATCATTTTCCTTGGTTTGGAGAGTGGTGGTCTATTATGTGGTTAGTTCTATTAAGTTGCATGCTTGAATTTTCTATACATGTTGTGGAGTGCAGTTAGTTGTGTCTCACGGGAGAGTTAGATCTCTTCACATCCACTATAGTTAAGATCACTATAGTTAAGATTCCCTAAATATAATACCTATATTAAACTCCTATAAGAATTTTCAATATATCAATACATAAAGGTTGAGACAAACCCTATAAACTTGAAAATATTGAAATGTGTCTCGAAACAAGCATTACTTAATTAAACCCTAAGGATTGTTCACTAATCTCAAAACGACCCTAACTTCATCTAATTAATTTTAACTGTTTTAAGTTATTTGTAGTTAGAAATAATATTTAATCTCTTTTAAATTATTCCAGTTCACCTTATTTTGTCAACTTTATCAATTAAGAAACTATAAAGATTGTTTTCTGTGTGTTTTATCACAAACACTCCATAATTTCGAAATAGTTTGTGGAACAATTATCCTATATAAATGTATAAAATGGGGAAAAACATTCAAACCTCAACATTTATAATATACCACTTTTAACCTGAGACGTGATCTTCAAGATAAATTAAAGATTATGCCCCAAAAGAAAATTCTAACACTTTTCTTCAACACTCACTACATGCCAAAGTATGCATACATCATCAATAGATTAAGTAGTTTTAATTGAACAGATAACTTTGTCATTGCCAAGATGAATTGATTAATATTTACCAAATCCTGGAAGGATATGAACAATGCACACTAAGCCAATTACAATTAAAATTAATAAAAAATTAACTTCGTTCCCTTGGAGTATATGCATATAAAACCAATCAAAACACAAAACATCGTCTCTCTCTTCACCACCACCCCCGTTATTAATACAACCTTCTCCCAACCCTTAATACATCTCAACCCTTTTACCATACCAAGTCATAACCATGACTCAAGACGGCCAAGTGGTGGTCGTCATGGTGCCACTGGCGGCACAGGGTCATCTCAATCAGCTC
>JBBPDI010067049.1:0-18477 GCA_037974545.1 Cucumis variabilis
TCCTACGGATATATCCTCCGGACTCCGGGTAAACCCTGCGGACCTGGACCCTTGATAGTGGAATCCTGCGGAACCTGCCATTTGGTTAGTTGGGAGGTGGTGGGGCGCTTTGTGACTCAGGAGGGATTAAGGATTGGTAATCTTAGAATTTGTAATAAAGCTTTGTTGGCAAAGTGGCTTTCATCTTAAGCCTGATTCTCTTTGGCTATAGGATCATTGGGAGTAAGCATGGTTTCCACCCTTTTAAGTGGATTTTAAGAGAGGTTTAAAGCACTTTTTGAAATCCTTAGAAGAATTTTCGTTCGAGCTCCCTATTTTTTCTCATTTTATTTATTGTTTTGTGGGAGATGGTAAGGACACGTTTTTTCTGGAAGGATAGATAGGGGAAAATTTCCTTTGTTCAGTTTTTTCAAATCTGTATCATCTTTACTCGTCCAAAAACTATACTATCTTGAATCTTTTAGTGAGTATGAGCATTCTATGTCTTTCTCTTTTGAATTTTGTCAAAACTTGACCAATAGGAAATGACGAATGTGACATCTTTTCTTTCCTTACTTGAGGGTTTCACTATTAGAGAGGGGAGGAGTGATACTCATGTTTAGATTCCTAATACTAGTCAGGGATTTTCTTGTAATTCCTTATTTAGGTTGTCGTTGGATCTCGCTCCCCCAATCACCTTTTTTGTGAAAATTGCCAGTTTGCGAGGGCTGTTTGTTGCTTTTTCCATCAAGAGTTTGGTGTCAACTATGTCGGTTTGAGGAGTGTTAGAGCAACGATTGAAGAGTTTCTTCTTCATCTACTTTTCAATGATAAGGGGCTTTTTATGGCCTATGCAAAGTTATTTGGGATATTTAAGGCAAAAGGAATGATAAGGTGTTTAGGGGTAGAGAGGAGACATAGTGAGATTTGGTCTTTGGTTAAATTTCATGTCTCTTTAGGCTTCGATTTTGAAGAACTTTTGTAACATTATACTTTAATGGGTAATGTTTTACTTAGTTGGTCCTTCTTTAAGGGGGTGGTTTTGTAGGCTTTTTTTTTTTTTTGTGTTTGTGTGTGTTTTTGTATTCTTTCATTCTTTCTTAATTAAAGTCGTTTTCCTAAAAAAAAAAAAGAAAGAAAAAAAAGAATGAGATTCATATTAACTATGTGATAGAATATTATTTGAATATGATTCAGATAAAATTAAACATGTGGTATTTGATTTATTAATTAACTAACTGTTAATTAATTAATATTTACAAAATAGCAAATCTTTACAAAATCCCTACAACATATAGCAAATTTTATCACTGATAGTCATTGATATGCTATAGTGATAGAAGACTATCATTGGTAGAATCTAAAATTTTGCTATAGCTTGTAAATAGTAATTTATTTTGCTATTTTTAAAAAGGAACATTTTTAAAAATAGCAAAATAAATTAAAATAATTACAAGTTATAGCAAAATTTTGGATTCTATCAATGATAGTCTTCTATCACTATAGTATATCAATGACTATCAGTGATAGAATTTGTTATAGGTTGTAGATATTTTGCAAAATATACTATTTAAAAAAAAATCCCTTTTAAAAATGCCCCTTAGTACATTTTCAAAAATAGCAAATTTTACAAAATATTTACAACCTATAATAAATTCTATTACTGATAGTCATTGATATTCTATAGTGATAGAAGACTATCATTGATAGAATCCAAATTTTTGTTATAGATTGTAAATATTTTAATTTATTTTGCTATTTTTAAAAACGCCCCATTTAATTGTACATATTAAATTTGATTATATATATATATATATATATATATATAATGAATATTAAAAGAGAATTCTATGTGTTAGTGGAGGGAAGTTGTAACTCCTCCAACCAATTATATCCACTATCTCGTGGTTTTTTCATAGAATTGTTCATTGATATCGAGGGGCACAGAAGATGAGTTCTTCAGTAGATTTGATCTTTATCATAAAAAAAAAACTCTAAGAAAGGTTTATAGAAAATTTGTATGCAAAATTTTCCCCTTCCAAATGTTAGATCCCAGCATCTTGATTCTGAAAGGAGAATAGCAAGAAAGTCTAGGTGGTAGTGTCTAGTTTGTGATTGAATGTGGGTGGTTGTGGTTGTTTGTGTGATTTTTGAAAAGGATATTTCTTGAAAAAAAATCTTCAAAGGTAAGTCTTCTCTTCTTCTCTTGTAAAGCAAGGATAAATTTATAATCATCGTATATATTCTTTTATATATTTCATAATTTTTAAAGCAAATTTCGATAGCACACACATTCACGTGCTTCAACTGGGCAATTCAGTTCCTTCAAAGCTATGCTTTCATGAAATAGATTTTATTCTCTACAATGGGATATTATCGATGTTCTTTGGTTTTGAAAAAAATCATGAGGACGAGAAATAAAATAGAGAGCGAGAGGGGACAGGGAGTGCTTCCCCATTCTCACTCCTCCCTATGGACATCTCTGGTTGTCCACATTGAGCTGAAAATCAGCCTGAACTTTCATGTCATTTAGCATTTGTTAGATTCTTTCACCTACAGACACCTAATAGAGTCCTCAAACCCGACATCCATGAATCCATCTGGATTCTTATTAAAAATTCACAAACGTCATCATCAGTTGATAACAAGTGAAGAAATAGATTGAAAACTACATTATGGACATGCTTGTCTACTATAGTCACTTCCCAAAAACTCCGCTCATATTTAGATTCATGTAAGGCAATCATAACATACAACTACAGAGCCAAAAAAATTATGATCTAAATTTATATGATAGTTAACCATATACCTACATGACATACATAACTCTTAAACCTTACATTAGGTGGCTGAAAAAAACCTCCTTAATTAGTTTTCTAATCAGGACTGGCTGAGTTGACGTCTACATAAGCATTCTAGGTACCGCATCATAGTTCAACCGCCTAGCAGTCCTTTCAACCTAAATAGTGGAACAGTCTCAAACAATCACACATGTGTACTACATTCATAAACACTTATACATACAACAAATTAAGAAAGAAAATAAACAAGATAGGTAAACATCGTACCAAGAAAGCATACACAAAACCATGGATACTATACTTAACTCTAAACCTCTTTTATTGTGGTAGACACCTTTCTATAATATTCAAAATTTACAACTAACGCCCTTTGCAGACTTTTCAAGGTCCTATTGAATAATAGCATGTCCCAATTAAT
This sequence comes from Cucumis variabilis, assembly GCA_037974545.1. Lineage (NCBI taxonomy): Eukaryota > Viridiplantae > Streptophyta > Magnoliopsida > Cucurbitales > Cucurbitaceae > Cucumis > Cucumis variabilis. Next base: position 3,199 of record JBBPDI010067049.1, read on the forward strand.
TTGTTTGAAATGATTCAGATCTTCAATCGTCTTATATAAATATCCAGCTTCGTGTTCAAGTAAGAGTGTAAGATACTTCGCGAGAAAAGGGGACATGAAAAGAGGAAAGACAAATAAGATACGCTCAAGTTATTCTATCGCGGGGAAGAAAATGACGTGATGATGATGGTTAAGCCTAGAAAAGACATTATGTGAAGAAGGATGTGTTTGAATAAACTGCATTAAAGATAGGCATTGCAAGAAGAAGCAGTTATGCGTGAGAAAGCTTGGCGAAATAGGGTGGCTTATTGACAAGACTAGACGATCTTCTGAAGAAAATAAATATTTGTGTCTTACCAAAAGAATATAAGAAGAGTCACATAAATTAAAGAATTTGACTCCAAGAAGATAAGGTTGGCGTCTCAAGGAATCATCCAATCGCCACTTGCAGTTTAGCCTATGGGTCAATTGCGAGTTGGTTGCATGGTACTATAAATAGGACATAAAATTTAGGAAGAAGGAGTTCAAACCAGTGTTAAAGATCCAAAAAAGGATAGCCCAAAAAAGCTCTGAGTGTTGAGAGGTTGGTTATGGGAGCTTTACCTTTAGGCAAAAGAAGATACCTGAAGCGGGAGAGGTGGAGCTGAGACGAAGAGTTGTGTGAGTGACTTTTGTGTAAATGATTTTCAATGCTTAAAAGATGTTTCATGTTGGTGTTTTCTGATCGAATGAATGTTTTAATCTTGTGATTATAATGAATGATTTCATGTATGAAAGTTATGTTTGAAAGCATTCCTCCTGGATCTTTAGCTATGCATATTCTGTCGAGTGTGTTCTTATATGTTATGGTTTTATTGGTACCATTGTTGTGTTATTACAAGAGAAAATCAAATGATTTCTATGTGATGATCATGATGCATGTGTGAGAACCATTGGCCTTATTCCTGATTGTTGCACTATTATTATATGGTGTGCATAATATATGTTGACATCGTGTGGATGTCTTGTGTAAATGGAAATGAATCCAGAAAATTCCCAAGTGTTGTGGATGGAGTAAACATCACAATAGCCTAAATGCAAGATGCTGGCGAGAGAGAATCCTAGTAGGTCTGAGCAAAGGGAGGACTAATGAACCTAGACGAAATGAATAAGTTTGTGATTTCTGTGATGTGCAAAAAGATGCGTTGAAAGCTTTATGTTTACTTACTAGAAAGTGTCTTACATGACTTCTTTGTATTTCCAAAAAAGGTACTTTTAAAACTCTTACTCACTAAGTCTTTGAGTTACATTTTAAGTTTTCCCCTCCCTAGGTAGGTTGTCACGCGTTAAGGTCATGTGAAGGTTAGTCCTGAGGCTACGTAGCCAAGTTAAAGAGGAAAAGTAGTGTTGTTTTGTGGTCTTATGCAGCAGGTTAGTTGTGTCATCTTATCTCGCATGCAAGGAGCTGGTTGAGAAATGGATTGATCCTTAATCCAGAAGATTCAGTTTTAAAGGAAGGCAAACACAACACCGAGGTTGGTAAGATCTAGCCAAGGAGGTAAGAGAGCCAAAGGACTGAGTCAGGGAAAGGAAGCCCTAAGCGTTGTCCTTGGGATAGGCCTTTGGACATCCTAGGTACTAGAAGAAGTGGAGCCTTCATACCTTGAAGTACCCAATCTTAAGAAGTAACATTGGGTAGTGAGAAAGGCCAAAGGTACATTGCTTTACGATGAGGGGAGCAAACCAGGCACTGTAGTAAAAAAAGTTGTACTAGGACAGCCCTAAGCATTGTCTTGGGATGGGTCGTTGGATGTCTGAGGTACTGGAAGAAGTGGAGTCTTCACACCTCGAAGTACCCAATCTTAAGGAGCCACATTGGGTAGCGAGAAGGCCTAAGATACATTGCTACACGATGAGGTGAGCAAGTCAGACATCGTAGTAAAAAAAAGTTGTGTTAGGACAGCCCTAAGCGCTATCCTTGGGATGGGTCATTGGACGTTCGAGGTACTGGAAGAAATGGAGCCTTCACACCTAGAAGTACCCAGTCTTAAGGAGCAACATTGGGTGGCAAGAAAGGTCTAAGGTTTATTGCTGCATAATGAGGTGAACAAGCCAGGCGCCGTAGTAAAAAAAGTTGTGCTAGACAATGAGGTCCTAACTTTATGATAGATCTCGTTGTAAGGAGAACTCAAATCTTCATTCATGTAAAAGTGTTAAGCTAATAAAGGGAAATTTTGTACTCGTCCCACTGTATTATCTTTGTCTTTCGTGTAAATGGATAAAAGTAAAAGAGAATGCAATATTAAAGATACATTAGTAAATTTTAAGTTGTTTTTCGCTTCCTTGTGTAATGGAAAGTAAGGCGTTTAAGTTGTATGAAAAGAGATAAGTTATTCCATTTACTAGACGTTTAACGTGTTACTTCGTGAGAAGTATGCGATAAGGGTTTAGACGACATGCCTCCACTTGGTTGTGCGAAGCGACCTTTGGGGCGGGACGTGACAAATGTATTAACTAAAATTCACGGATGACTAGTCTCGTAATAAGTAGGAAGTTCTTCTAGCAAAATGTGACAACCTTCCAACCGATTAGAAAGCACAAGCATATGGTCGATCATGAACCAACTATCTTCGAAGAATGTAATGCACAAGCATAATATTAAACACCAGATACAAATCTACAAAATGACCAAAAATAGTTTGCATAAACAAGTCCACCTGTGCTAAAGAAAGCTTTCGCTTCCCAACCTCATTCACATGCCTAATGAGACAAATTCATTATTTTTACAAGAAAGTCATCTTCTAGCTTATATTTCATAATTGGTGTCATGTATTTATACCAAGATTTTGCCAAAGACATATAACATACTTGAGCAGAGGATGTTCATACAAATCTTATGCTAAAATATGATTTTTGAGAAGAATGGGAGAGGTAAGCGGCTAATGTACTTGGAAGCTGAGAAGTGAAGATAATTAGAAAATGTGAGTAGAAGAAGAAGAGTCTCTTACAAATATTTGTCTTTACAATGATCCAAATTCTCAAAAAAAGGTGAATTGACATTCTCCAAACTTTTAAAATTGTGATTTAGTTTCAAAATCGAGGCAGAGCTTTGGGCAGTGTAAAGAGATATGAAAGAAAACTTATTTATTCACTCATTTAATAATAGAAAAAACTCTCAATATATAGATACAAAATATTTACCCAACTTGCTAACTAATAAGAAACAAACTCGTAACAAAAAGTAGATGTAGCCACCTAATTTTGTCTGACCTTATTTAAAATTAATTCAATTGATAGATTAATTTTTACCTTAATCTAACTATTTTTTAATTTTGTGATTAACCAACTTTTCTCAAAAGAAAAAGTGTTATTTAACTACTTTTAGTCTAACTGAGGTAGGTGGAGAACTACTAAATGTGAAAAACTTTTTAAATTGGTTTTTGTTGCCAAAAGGCTGCTCTTTTGAGGTCTAGGCCAAAGATGGCATTATTTCAAATCCAAGAAAATCTCATCATTTTGATTTTTTAGCTATTTAAAGAAATGATTTTGGCTATAAATAATTTCTTCTTCTTCCTCCATGAAAAATAACAAAAAGAAAAGGCTACACAAAAAAAACCTAGAAATTTTTCCAACTTCACATCCTCTCTTCTTCATCTAAACTTCTAACCTCCATAGCTAGTTGTATAAAAATTATGTCATGGACTTAGATTCAATGGGTTCGTTCATACTGTAGCAATACTTCGCTAAGTAAAGAGTATGCTAACTTTTCTAACTATTTACACTACGGTGCTTGGCGATGCAAGGTGCTTAAGGGGATTATGATGCGAGTAATGGTGTTCTTCTTTCAGGCGAGATAACAAAGAAAACTGAATTAAAGAACTAAAGCAACTAGTTGATGGCTTGATACTTCGATGCGATTTATGTAGTTCAACCATGTATTAAGGTTGTCACCTCTTAGTGCACTATCGTACTTACTTACCTTTCATGATGTAAATACAATGGTTAAATGTCATTTTTATCGCAACTCATTATGAATGCAATAATAGTAACCTACCCCTGGTTAAGGTCCATGCCTTTTAGCATATTTTACCACACACAACTTCCTCTTAGAGCTATATGTTAAGGGGGCTTGGTGATATGAATACATTCCTATATTCATTTAGCCTCTTATCTAGTTCAAAGTAAGTGATAATTCTAATTCTATCCTTGCATCTTCTTTCGAAGAATCAAGAGTAAGACGGATATTTTAAACTGAACAAAATCATTATTACACACACTATGTGTTTCTTCATATTTGGCACATTGTTCATTTACATATAGTTATATAATATAAATTATGCGGAAGAGATAAAGAAATGACAAAGTGGTAGTATAAATGCATAGCCTTTAAACATAACAAATTAAATCTATTTACCCTAAAGTTTTGATCACAAGACAATACAACAAAAACTTCACTAAATGAAAACCTAAGTGAGTGGTTACGCCTCTGGGTTTGATAAATCAATCTCTTTAGTCAAAGTGTTGCCTAGCTAGGAAGGGGAGAGTAGTGGAGTTGCGGGATTCATCTTCCTCTTATGCTCAGGCTCTCACCTAGCATATGATGATAGGAAGAATGTAGAGACTGTGAACAACTTGCTTGTCCAGCCAATTTTTTGCACACCTGTTAAAGAGGGATGTATTGGTTTATATACAAAACAATTGGTGTTGACATGTCGGCGCTCCATTAATACTCTAAAAAATTGCCGCTCTACTGTGCAGCTTAGTCTACTTGTCCTTCTTCAAAATTCCCATCGCTTTCTTTTGTCTGCTAATGTCGCTTAGGTGCTCAATATCTACTTCTCATCGTTGGAAGTTGAGATGATTACTTCGTGTGATATGCTTGCTCTTTGTCGCCTAACATCTTGCGATAAACATGTTAAAACCTTGTTAAAACAAGGATAGAGTTCTTTTGTGATAGGCTTTTTGCATATTAGTTAAATGTGCACTTTTTCTTTCTGCAATCTTCTATTTTTATGCAATGAGTATTTATTATTTTACTTAAGAGGCTGTAATAACTAGTATTTCTACACGTTATCAATAGCTCTTACTTCTCTTAACCTTCATCTCTTCTTAAAAAAAACAAATCAAATGATCTACAACATCCATTTTATTTTCTCTTTTAGAATTCCCCTAAATCTTCATATCTTTCTCACAAAAACTCCCTACAATGCCAAGAACCTAACACACACATAAAAAAAAAAAAAAAAAACTCTAACTTAGTTGGAGTTGTATGGTAGGGCTTTGGTCTCAATGATCCACACTTCAAACAACAAGTGAGTTTAGCATGTTGGGATTTTTATCTTTTTTTCTTTTCTTTTTTCTTCTTCTTCTTATTATTTTGTTTATTTTTCATCAAAATTCTTTTTTTTTTCTTATTCTTACTATTCTTATTATTTTATTTATATTTCTTCAAGCTTCCATAAAAAATGCAAAAAAAAAAAAGAAATACTAAATTGTCACACCCCCTCTCGAATCACCTTCTCTTGATCTAAGAGACGATGTGAACTCAACCAGCATTGCTCTCTTTCTAAACAACACCACTTGACCCTGACTTCTGAACCTTTTGGAATGCTAAAATACTTGAGTAAATTAAAACTTATGCAATAGAATAACACTAGAAATATACATTAAACAGACTTATTACATAAGTTCTCTAACACAAAATAAGGCTATAAGCCTTTCATTACAGACAACACATATGTACATGCTCTAGCTTGACCTAAGTACTAACCCAAAGTAGCAAAACTATCAACAACGATCAGACTTGCGGATCACGACCTCTATCTAGAAAGTGGAAAAAATTTTGGAAATGGTGAGCTAAATAGTCCAGTGAGTGACGATTTTGTAAAACATACTTTTGAAACAAGTACTTTAATCTTTTACATAACTCATTCAAAATGCTTAAAATTAGAATAAAATCTTAAGAACTTCTTTGTGCTAAACTCTTATTGCCTTTCAAATATTCTTTTCTCTCTGTATATTCTATATCTAGGAAACTCGGTTATGATAGTAGTTAGCTCGACCTACCACGCCTGATTGAATTATATCAGTCAAGATAGCAGAGTCCCTTTGGTCTTACTATCTTATCAAAGCCCGATCAAGATTGCAGAGCACCTTTGGTCTTACTATCTTGTCAAATCTCGATAGTAGCAGGCTAAGTCGTTAACAAAGCTCCATACCCCAAATTATGCACATTGATCGTCGAGAACTCGGTATATAGAATACCATAGTTTTCTCTTTAAAACCATTCTCATTAAACTCATATTTTTCAAGTATCTTTCTAAAATAGTAAACATTCTTATTTCAAAAGCTCAAGCTTGCTCATAAATCATTGCTTGCAATTCTCGTCAATAAATACATGCTTTATGAAAACATTTCAAATTAAGCATACTCAAGTATTTTCATAAACATGCTTGAAAATCAAGATATCATAATCAATATCGCTCAATAATCATTTCAAAGCATATTTAAATGGTAGCTTGTAAATCATATATTATCGTCATTTAGAAATCATTTTGTCACACACAGATAGTAGCTTAGACCCTTGGTCTGTAAACTTGTCTGATCTCCTCTTGACCTAAAATCATGGAAAATAAATTCATTTAATTCCCTTTTATGACAAAAGTATCAAAACTCAGCTTAAAAATTCACAAAACACCAAAAAGAGCCCAAAAACACCTATTTGACATGGTTGGCGCGCATGGGGTAGACCACAAGACTAGCACACGCGCAGGGCTTGAGTAGGCCTTTTTGCATGCTAACCTCACAAGGGGGGCTTGCATGCACACTTCATGCATCCCGCGTATGTCATCTCGCTCGCCTATCGCTTGTTGTGGGCTTGACTAGTTGTGCACCCATGCACGTGGCTTGCCTTGCGCACGGGTTGGGCGTCCAATACAAGTCCAACGCACACGCTAACCACTTTCAACCAAAACACACACTCATCTCGCCTAGCAATCCCCGATACTCAGCTAACAACCTCCAATGTCCAGAAACTCATTTTTCAGTCAGAACCTTAACTTCACTTTAGAGCTTAATATCTTAAAATTCAAAACTCAAATGAAAATATTTCCTTCTACAAAGTTGTTGGAAAATGTCTTAGCTTTCTTACCTCAAAATTGTAGCCATATATTTTACACATTAAGTTCTCTAGCCTTCTTGGAATGAACACTGATCATAAGTCCTCTAAATTTGACCTTTCTCCCTTGTTTCAACTCAAACTCAATCTTCCTCTCACCAAATTAAACAAGCAGCCCCAACTTAGAAAATAGACTTAATTTGTGAATGTTTGAGACCAATTTCAATAAAAACACAGAGTAATTTGGGAGAAATTTTGATATGAAGTGACCTATTTATACAGAACAGTTCATGAATCTTTATTGACACCTCCTACTAGCCATAATTTAACTTATGCATGCACATGACACCTGTAAAGCACTTCACCGACTCCACCTCTTCATCATCTCATCTAGTCAAAACAATAAAGTACCAAACAACTAGTTAAAATATCATGCTAACCTCACTTAGTATGGCTTCAAGCTCCAAAACGCATTGTAATGTCGTACTAACCTTTGAGGAAGCCTTCTCGCTAAGCCAAAACACCTAGCAAACCTATAAAGGTTTGCCTTCTCGCCTAACCAAGGCCATCTAGCCAAACACTCATGGAGGTTATTTTCCATGCTTAACTATGGGTCTTAATTACTTGTCTTAACTACTTGCTTTAACTAATTGCCTTAACTACTTTCCTTAACTACTTTCCTTGACTTATCTTAACTAATTGCGTTAATATCCTCTCTCCTCTTTTGGCTGCCCACCAAGCTCAAAACGTCTAAGGTGTGGTCTTAGCCAATTTTTCCTCTTTTCAACTTAACTTTCCTCTAGCTTTTAAATCATTCCTTCATAAGTTTTCCTTCTTTCTACCTACCATGACACACTTATGATCACACTTTTATCCTTAACTTCTTTTAACACTTAAACTTCCAACCACTTCACATAACTTAAGTCTTCTTCCAAGGTTTGGGGTTTACAAAATGCTTTAATATTTGCATATTATTCTTGTTCTTATTTCTCTACTTTTCTTTCTCTTATAATTATTTACTATTATCTTGTGAGCTTCTCTTACATACATACATACATACATACATACATACATACATATATATATTTATTTATTTATTACATATTTCTTCATACCTTATTGTTTATCTCCTTTTTATTTATTATTATGTCTTTCCTTTTGTTAATTTATTACTAAGCTTTATTCTCAATGCATTGTATCTTTACTTTTTATTTTAATTAGTATTTCTATTTATTTAATTCATTTTTTTCTTTTAATAGCAATGGTTATTGCTTATTTACTATTTTCTCATTTTGATTAAATATGTTCTCATCTTTATTATTGTTTCTTTAATATATTCTCATCTTTTATATGTTATTTAATATTTTATTTTTTTTCCTTCTTTTGTGTTCAATTTAATATGTTATTGCTAATAATTGTTCAAATTTGTTAACATTATCAATTAATTTTCTTTTTTTAAAAAAAGCATTCTGATGACGAGATCTAAGAAATTTGAAAGTCTAGTTTTCCTCATTTCCTTATTAGTTTGGTCTAAGCTTTTTTTTTTTTTTGAAAGAGAGCTTTTATTTGGAAAAAAAGGGGAAAAGGAAAAGATGAAAATAATGATAATAATAAATGGAATTATTATTATTATTATCAGGTAAATATAACCCTCATGAAATGTGCCTTCACTATTCATCTTCTTCACCAAAGGAACCCTAAAGAAGTCGCCGCCCACTTCTTCAGTCGTCCGCCATCATGCATCACCGCAACCTCCTCTACTCGCCATTCACCAAAGCCTCCTCCACTAGCCATTCACCAGATCGTCAATCGCCCTCAGTTTATGTTCGATCTAGCGAAGCCACAGAGAGTTAGCCATAAGCCGTCCTTTCATCATCTTGTTCGCGTTCAGCTGTAGTCGCATCGGATCCTCCATCGTAGTCCACCGCATACCGTCACACATGGGCTCCAGCCTTTCTTTGATGATGAAGCCTTCATCTGCAGCAATTATCGAGCAATCCCACGTTAGAGCCGTTCATTCATCATTCACGAATCACGCGCACCTAAGCCGCTTTGCGTAATCTGAATGTTTTGATCTGAGCCACCCCTTGTTCCAAGCGACACGCGTGAGCTACATTTCAAACCCAAGCCGCTACCATCTTCACCAAGCCATTCCACAAGCTGCTCCTTCATGATCAAGCTGCACGTCTCAAGTCGCGCGTGTGCAAGCAATTTGAGTCAATCCTCTTTTGCGAGACATGCACTCGGGCCGACTATCCTTACTGAGTCGTTCCCTATTTTGAGACACTTCTTGGTGAGATTTTCTTAGTTTTGATTGGGTTTGGTACTCCCTTAGTATTTATCTATTTTGTCCCAAACAAGTTAAGTTATGGATTTTAAGATGAGATATTTTTGCTTGAAGGTTTGGTAAATTTTAATTGGGAATTTGAGCTGTGAATTTCTCCCAACCAAGGTTGAATTGGATTTCAACCTCCTTCGTTGGATTGGCTTATTGGAAAGTTTGACTGCCGCTAAGATTAAATTTTGTGTAGCTAATCTCTATGTAAGGGATTTTCCTATTGGATCCCCCACTTTAAAGTTGCATGCATATTCTGTATCATGTATTAATGTAGTTAAGAGAGACATTTATGACTGAGACATTATGACTGTGATGCATTGTAAATGAGGCATTCTATGATTAAACATAATATGATTGAGTTATGTTTGACTGAGTTATGATATTTATGATATGATATTTATATAGGCTATGATGTTATGTTAAATTTACCGTTAGAGTCGTACCATATGGGTGTCATTTGGGATCACCACCTATTTATGCTTATGTGGCTAGTTTTATGTGTGATTCAACGGGATCACTTACAGCCCGACTCTCTTTTAGGATGTTCCCTTCTGGGTCATCAAGAGCCAAGTTGTGTTCCTAGTGGATCACTGGATAGCGTGCGTTCGGAGGCATAATAATTAGACGGTACCTTCTTACAGAACTCTAACAGGAATTAAACAAACATCTAACGGAACTAATAGTGGGTTCCTTACTGAGTATAAGTTATACTCACTCTTTCTCTATGTTTAATTTTACAGGCTAAGGTATAGGTGAAGGCAACCTGGCGAATCACCAGAAGAGACCGTGGTTCACCATAGAGGCACAATATATGTTTTATTCTGCATTTACTGTTGTCAGTATTAAATTTTCAGAAATTATTTTAGAACTCAGGTTTACTTTTAGATATTTCTTTTTATTTTTAACGAGGGCTCGAACTAGTATTTTAAATGATATATTTATTTATTATTTTTCTTCACACATTTTTTTTATTGATTTTAAATGAATATTCGAAACATTTTCTTTAAATTTAGTATTTTCTTTTATTTTAAATAAAAGAATTTTATTTGTTTTACTGGTAATAACTTCAGCTCAGTATAAAGAGTTGGGGCGTTACAAGGAAAATAACGCATTTTAAATAAACAAGAATGAAGAGAATTAGACACTTTAAAGTCCAGCAAGTGAATGAACCTACAAGGTTTTTCCTCTTCATTCACTCACCAATAATCAAATCAACTAACGATCAAAGAAAGGGCAAATGAGATAGAATAGAAAGCATTTATACGTACTTAGGTAGGGTTCACTAAGAGAGGACACAACCCAACTTCGACGACAGTGAGGACGAGAAGAACTCAGCCAACCCCCAACAACGAGAACCACGGGGGCAAGAAACTAACAAGTGGCAGTGACGACAACCAACCCACAACAATGGGAACCACGACGACAATAAGGGTATCTCTTTCAAATGGAGGTTTTATGAAAAAGCAGGGGTCAACATCGACCCGATCAGGTAGGAAAGTGCCAGAGCCAATTTGTTCACAACAAACCACGAATCGACTTTCGATCGGTTGGTTTTTGTGCTTTTTTAAAAATATATAAATTCATAACCACTTTTGACCCAAGGGCATTGCCCACGCTATGACACTGTCATGGGCATGTTACACGCGCACATAGGCAACCCATGAGTAGCGTTGGCTAACCTCATAACCGCTCGCTCCAAGTGCCTGCCTTGTGTGCAACACATGTCTTGCCTTACTGCAACGTCTAGCATACGCAAACTATTTTGTTGTGCACACTAACCTCTCTAATGGCCACACACAAGCCCAACTTGCCTTAGCCTTACCGCCAAGCCTCAACGTCTTTCCTTGCAGCCCCTTGTTTGAAGCTTTAGTTTCACCTTAAAAAATCCAAACTTTAAAATTCATAACGTAAAATCCAAAACCCTAATCAAGAAACTTCCTTCTACAAACTTGTTTCTTATCCTCTTAACCACATTACCTTCAAATCTCTACTCCAAATTCAAAGTAATGAGCTTTATAGACTCTAGAGAATCAATGTCGCACTTTACCCAAGAAATGACCTTCAAGGCTTTTCTCCAATCATTGAAGGTCCTCATTGCATCCTTTTTGTTTGACAGTCTAACTCCTTAAACTAGACTTATCTAAGAAGTCTTTGCTCTTCGTAAGAGTTAGGTGAGCATGATAAACCAAAAAATCGAGTCAGCCAATCAAACCAAAGTCGGTCGATCAGAAAACTAGAGTAGTTGGTTAGGATCAATTTCAGAAAGTTTGAAATCGAGAATCTTGAAAAATTACTCTTTAGGGTTAAAATGATTCGACCAATCAATTTTCTTAATTTACCTATTGGATACTTCTGCTTGACCTATTTTTTGTAGGGGATAGGCGGTGTCTATCTTATAGGTGATGTTTTACTTCGCAAGCAGCTTCGTCATGATGTGGTTAATGAAGTGGAACCCTTCATTGCTTATAATAGCTCTAAAGATCCCAAAATGCGTAAAGATGTTCTTTTTCAAGAATTTGCTCACTATAACTACATCATTCTTAATGCAGAAGATTGCTTCAACCCACTTCAAGACATAGTCTATAGCCAATAAAATATACACATGGGTGCTAGACTGAGAAAAAGGTCTCATAAAGTCTATTCCCCATACATCGAAGAGTTCAATATCTAAGATGGGTTGATGTGGCAATTCATTGCATTGAGACAGATTTCCAGTCCTCTAACACCTATCGCATTTGACCATAAAGTTCTTCTCGTCCTGAAAAAGAGTAGGCCAGAAATACCCACTCTGCAAGACTTTTTGCAGCAGTCCTTTGTCCACAAAAATGTCCTCCACCATATGGTGGTTCATGACATTTGGCTAATATGTCAGTTATTTCATATTCAGGGACACACCGCCTTAATAGATGGTCTGGACCTAATTTGTAAAGAAAATGTCCATCCTACCTATATAAAAAGCTGCATTTGTGAAACAACTTCCTTCATTGCTAACTTTGAAATCTCGCGGCCAATCCTTACAAACAAGATAGTTAACTATGTTTGAATACCAAGGCTCTTTTATCTCAACACGGAAGACTGCTCCATCTGAGAATCTTTCTTTAATATCTTTTTTCTCGCATTGCAATTCTGCATTAGTGATCTGCCACTTGGTTCTCGATGCCATTGTAGTTTATTATCTGCACATCAAACTCTTGGAGTAATAAAATCCATCTTATTAACCGCGGTTTGCATCCTTTTTCACCATGAGATATCTAATCGCAGAATGATTAGATTGCACTGTAACTTTGGAGCCAATGATATAACTCCTGAACTTCTCAACTGTAAAAACTACCGCTAGCAATTTCTTCTTAGTGGTGGCATGATTTTCTTGTGCTTCATTGAAAGTTTTACTCGCGTAGTAAATTGGATGGATCACTATATTCTTCTTCTGATCCAGCATAACCCCATCGCTACATCACTTGCATCACACATGAGTTCAAATGGTTGAGACCAATCTGGTGTGATAAGGATAGGCGCTGAGGTCAACACATCTTTGATAGCCTTAAGTGCTTGGTTGCATTTGTCATTGAAAATAAAGGGTTGATCTGCACATAACAGATTCCTCAATGGCTTCGCAATCTGGAAATGAGTAATCTGGAAAAAGCTATGAATGAATCTTCTATAAAACCTAGTGTGGCTTAGGAAGCTTCTTAATGCCTACACATCACAAGGTGGTGACAACTTGCTAACTACATCAATCTTCGCGAGATCTACTTCTAGTCCTACGTTGGAGACTTTGCCTACAAGCACAATTTCTTCTTTTACCATGAAGTGACACTTCTCTCAGTTTAAAAAGAGTTGTTTCTCCTCACACTTCTTAAGTACTTCCTCCAAACTATTTCGACATTCTTTGAAAGGTTTGCCAAATATCGAGAAATCATCCATGAATATCTAAACTGATCTTTCCAAGAAGCTCGAGAAAATAGCCATTATGCACCTATGAAATGTTCCTGGTGCATTACATTAGCCAAATGGCATCAAGCGAAATGCAAATGTACCATAAGGACATGTAAACGTTGTCTTACGTTGATCCTCAAGTGCTATCGTAATCTGGTTATAACTAGAATAACCATCCAGAAATAATAATATCTTGCAGAAAGTGGTCCTTCTTAATGGCCACATTCAGTTTGCGTTAATCCATGCATATCCTAGTGGCTTGATCTGCACATAACAGATTACTCAATGGCTTGGCAATCTGGAAAAACCCACGAATGAATCTTTTATAAAATCCAACATGGCTTAGGAAGCTTTTTAGTGGCTACACATCACAAGGTGGTGGCAGCTTGCTAACTACATCAATCTTCATAAGATCTACATCTAGTCCTACGTTGGAGACTTTGTCCCCAAGCACAATTCCTTCTTTTACCATGAAGTGACACTTCTCCCAGTTTAAAACGAGTTGTGTCTCCTCACACCTCTCAAGTACTTCCTCCAAACTATTTAGACATTCTTTGAAAGGTTCACATAATACCAAGAAATCATCCATGAATATCTCAACTGATCTCTCCAAGAAGCTCGAAAAAATAGCCATTATACACCTCTCAAATGTTCCTGGTGCATTACATAAACCAAATGGCATCGTACGAAATGCAAATGTACCATAAGGACATGTAAATGTTGTCTTATGTTGATCCTCAGGTGCTATCATAGTCTGATTATAACTAGAATAACCATCTAGAAAATAATAATACCTTGCAGGAAATTGATCCTTCTTGATGGTCGCATTCAGCTTGCGATAATCCATGCATATCCTCCACCTTGTGACTGTTCGTGTAGGGATTAATTTGTTCTGATCATTCTCCACAACAGTCATCCCACCTTTCTTTGGGACGCATTGGATTAGGATGACCCATTCATTATCTATGATAGGATAAATGACTCCTACATCAAGCCATTTAATAATTTTCTTTTTTACAACCTCCTTCATCGCAAGATTTAACCATCTCCTGAATTGAATGGGCTTATCCCTTGGATATCAACAATGGTCCATTCTCTCTTCTTCTTATGGCGCTTTAGCATGTTCAATAATGTTCTTTCTTTGGTGCCACTTAACTGTGTGGAGATAATGATAGGTAGAGTGTCATTTTCTCCTAAAAATGCATATTTCAGGTGGTGTGGCATTGGCTTGAGCTCTAGTTCTAGTGGTTCTTCAATTGATGGTTTTGTTCCTTTTTCACCTTTGTTTTATAGGACCATAGGTTCAAACTTCTTTTTGCCAATTATGACATTCACTTCTTCAAGAAAACTTGGCTCTTCCTTAAAGAATTCTTAAGTGCTAAACAGCTTTCGGTATACCTCTTCCTTGCAATAGTCCCAACCAAGGACCTCTGTTGCATGCAGTTCTCAACATTAGTGGGAAATTTCATCACGTTGATGATATTAAATTTTATTTTCTCTTTGTTCACACGCTGATCGAAAAAGGCAAGCACAACGGAAAAAAAAGATACAAAATTTACCCTAATTGCCCCTAGGAAACATGCAACACTAAACTATTACAATAAGGGTTTAGGGAATATAACCTTTAAAGCTTTACAATAAAACTTGAAAATATTTCACGTACACAAACTGGGACAACCACTGGAGTTCACCTACTATCCTCCGGACAAAGAACCGAACTGTGGGACCCAATTTAGTGAAGGAAAAAGGAGAGATATAAGGGAATTGGAAAGGTAAAATTTGCTTAAGATTTTGGAGAGTAAAAAAAACTATAATTATTTTAAATTGGCAAAAAAAATATTTTCAATCATTTAAAATTACTCATATTTATAACTTAATTACATGCAAAAATGCATGTAATTAAATTGTCAAATCTCAACACCTATTATTC